>VOQJ01037029.1:17993-55473 GCA_015052665.1 Apistogramma diplotaenia | reverse complement strand
ACCCTTAAAAGTCTGCTAAAAAGCTACCAGGCAAATGCATCAATGAAAATAAGTTAATAAAAGTTTAAAAATGAAAAACAATATTAAGGAGGATTATTCTTGGACTTTTGAGAATTTAATTATTATCAACTTTAATTATTATCAAATTTAATTTGCCGCTTTTCTGAGTTAGTTAAAGTTTATGTGATTGAGTTCTTCAGTCTTTTTGCTACGAGAAGCTTTCAGTTTTCTGTTGGTAGCCTGACTCTTATTAACCAAACACATCTGAGCACCAAAGTCAGCGAGGAGGGCTAACGGACTCGATTAGCTGAAGGGCTATCGCTAACCTGGCAGCTATCGTCTGACAACAAGGAACTTATTTTAGTTCTTTTTAAACATCCTCAACACTGACCACCTCACAGCGGAGGCCTTGAAATGGTGATTTGTTTTCTAATAATCTGACCTTGTTTTCCACATATCCACCGAAGCCTGAACTACCAGCCACTCTGCAGAGGAGACAGCGAGAACCCAGAGTGTGATTTAATAACCTTTAAAGTTCTATGCATAACAGATACAATTGTTTATTGCGACGTCTTTACAGAATAATATTTCATAAGTCCAGTGTGCCGACAGCCGAGGCTTAGGGGTTAAGATTGAGGTTACTTCAAGTGCCTGTCAGATTTCAGGGATTTTCTGTTTCTTCCTAACCTCTTTTCAGCTGTGATGTAAGTGAAGAGTTGATCTGAGGTCAGTCTTGAGTCAACACTGAGGCAAATTCTGTTGTTCCTAAGCAACCAACCACAAGCCAAACTACAACTGAACATTTGGGCCTCTTGTCAACTTCCCAAAAACTCCTGCATAAGATATTAAGAGGTGGAACTGCAACTGAGGTCATCGCTCCACAGCTTCTTGCCTCAGCAGTGTCCAGGGTTTCCCTGACTTAAACAGGCATGTCCTTCACCGTGTCTCCCCCTCAAACTCCCATCATCCTTCCATCAACCTCCCATCGTCTTCCGTGCTCAACCGGCCAAATCTTACTTTCCTGAAACAAGGGAATCCCAGGCCACATGAAAAGAGGGAAGAGAGGGAAGGAACTATGCTGCATCGTAACTCATCTGTCAGAAAAACTCGAGGCAGGAAGATGTTGAAGAGGAAAAGGAGGGAACAAAGAAGGAAACATTTGGAGTGCAGATCAGAAAGTCTGGGAGCGTTCCAGAGGACAACAGAGTCAAAGACGATTCAACTTGTGCTTCAGCTTTCAACATGAACATTAGAGATGAAACACTGACTCACTTCAGCAGTTTATTGATTAAATAAAATAAATCTATAAAGTATCAAGTCAAGTCTCAAGATAGACCTAAAGTTCTTAGACTCATACCTCAAGTCTTACTCAAAGCCAGGTCACATAAATCAGTTCTACAATTCGGCTTTTGACTCTTCACTTTCTATCGTTTCAAGTCCAAAGACTAGTTGAGTTCTGTTTCAAGTCTCTTAAGTCAAACCTGGACTTCGGAAGTCAAGACTGAGGAAAACCGAAATCCAGCTTTCCAACTCACAGCCAACAAGAGTCTAGAGAAGTGTGTCTTCGACCAACAACCAGCTACTGAGTCAAGTACCAAGACAGGTAAAACCCTATTCAAGCCTGAATGGTTCTTTCCACATATCGACTGGCTACAGGAACCATGAATCGATTCAGACTCAAAGCCACAGTTTCACATTTTTGCTTTCTAATCTTCATTTAATCTAAATTTAATGTCACAACAGTCTTATGATATGTGTACAGTGTGTGTGTGTGTGTGTGTGTGTGTGTGTGTGTAGGTGTGTGTGTGTGGACTGGAAACACTTATCCAAGCAGATGTTTTTGGGAAAATCCCTTTTAGCCCAAAAGTAAGTGCTGAAGCATCTGATTCAACATGCAGAGGAAGAAAAAAGGGCGCTCTGGTGGTGGAAGACTGATGTGCATCTCGTCATGTGAAGAGCCTTCTGGACGTGGACCGGTAACATGTAAAGAGCAGGAATATTCATTTGGAAACTCAGACTTTGGTCTTGATTCTGCAAAAAGGACAAATGTCCTGAGGAACATTAATCACAGTATCCAAACACGGAGCACCTGTTAGGGCCAAACCGAATCACTGAGAAAACAATTAACAGCTCAATCCCTGCCAACCTAATACCTTCCTACACGGGGAGCAACAGAAGAAACAGTTGTGGTACACGGTGGATGTTCCCGAGGAAAAACGATGTTGAAAAGACGAATGACTCACAGAGGACACAGCTAGAAGGCTGCCAGACGGGACAGCATGTTGATCTGCAGGCAGGTGCAGGAGGGAAGTACTATCAAATACGAAATCTCTTGCATAATTTGCATTAAATTCAGCACAATTTAATAAATCACATTCATTTAAATTCTCTCTAAGGGAACCTTCAACAAATATACAGCTGCAAGAAATGCCCTGGAAGCATTCACAGTGTGCCTCATTAGCAAAGTAGCACTGACAGCAGCCTTTAAAGGGGGATTTGCAGAGATACAGTTATTATTGTCACCTGCACTGAAGTGATTAGAAACTGAGTTCTGTGCAAAATAGTCCAGTTCCAGTGTGGCAGGAAGAGGGTTCGAGGATGTGTCATCGAAGGGGAATGTGTACATGCGGGAAGCTCCGAGGCCCTTCGCCAATGAAACACGAACTTCCCATCAGCATCTGCAGCTTTTTATACTTCCATCAGATTCAAGCCCCCGACCTGGGGCCCATGTTTACCCCAAACAAGCCTTTGTTTTCTGGTGGACTTCAACAAGACAGAGAGATATGGGGTTGGAGATTCACCATTATTACTGGTAACAAGAGTACAGTATGAACCATAGACACATGTGTTTGCACTGTGCGTTTCATGCTGGTACAGTATGATGTCATCAGTATTACCTGAAGCAAAGCTATGTGCAGCTGAGTGTTTTGCTGTGTTTCAGGGTCGAGAAGTCAAATCAAGCGGAGAGACGGAGTTTTACATCAACAACAGAGACTCTTCACCCATTAATGCTCTTAACTGAATAATAACAGATGTGCAGTGTTTCGTCTCCTGGACCCCTGAAACTCAGCTCTCAGTGGAAAAAATGAAACACTCAGTGAAAACATGTTTAATCAGACTTTTTATGTGCTCACATTATCAGTGTGTAACGGGCTCTGAGCGCGATCAGCTCAGGTTTTAGTTTCACAGCTCTGAGGTTCACACTTAGTGAGACATTTCACAAGAAACGGCTTTAGAGAATTACTGAGAACTCCTCGGAGCACGCTGTTGCCTGAAGGATGCAGGGCGACGGGGCAGCTGAGTGTTGCCAGGTCACTTCCTGACATTGCACCGTTTAGACTGAGAAAGCTAGAATCGGGTTTCAGTGCCTGACCCCATGTGGAATCGATCGGCTCTCAGAGACCAGGACCAGGTTTCAGGGTTACTCTCATGAGCTGCTCACTGCAGTCTGTCTTCTTACTGAGGCCAAGCACATGCCCAGGGGAACATCTGCAGGTTTTCTACGTGTTCTGCAGTTAAAAGATGGACATACGTACACTAAATTGCCAAAAGTATTTCCTGGTCTGCACTTACACACATATGAACTTTTCATTCTTAATCCATAGGGTTGAATATGACGCCAGCCCAGCCTTGGCAGCGATAACAGCTTCAACACTCCTGGGAAGGCTTAGGTTAGTTTAAGGAGTGTTGGACCATTCTTGCAGGAACAAGAAGGCCCGGCTCTCAGTCTCCACTCTAATTCACCAAAAGTGCTCTATGAGGTTGAGGTCAGGACTCTGCAGGCCAGCCAAGCTCTTCCACACCAAACTCAATCATCCATGTCTTTATGGAGCTGCTTTGTGCACAGGTGCACAGGCATTTTGGAACAGGACGGGACCATTCCCAACCTGTTCCCACAAAGTGGAGCATCAAAATGTCCCAAAAGTCTTGGTATGCTGAAGCACTGAGAGCTCCTGAAAACAACCCCACACCATAACCCCCCCTCCACCACCAAACTTTACACTTGGCACAGTGCAGTCAGACAAGTACTGTTGCCCTGGCAACCACCAAACCCAGACCCATCCATCAGATTGTCAGTCAGAGAAGTGCGATTCATCTCTCCAGAGAACACGGCACGGTGCTTTACACCACTGCATCCAACACTTTGTGCTTGGTGATGTAAGGATTGGCTGTAGCCATGGAAACCATTCTGTGAAGCTCTCTACATGCTGTTCTTGAGCTAATATAAAGGCTACATGAAGTTCGGAGGTCTTTAGCAATTAGCTACGCAGAAAGTTGGCAACCTGCACAGGTGTGCACAATGCACTTCAGCATCATTTTACATGAACTGCCACCTCTGAGGTTGTGTCATTCCCGATCACTCCCACTCTGTTATAATGTGGCTAACAGTTGCCTGTAGAAAGCCAGCCTACAGCTCAGTAAACACCCTCTTCATGACTTTATGGTCTCTGTGGCTAGTTTTTCTATACTTACTGAATGAAACATGTTCATTTTTGAAAATTATGGTTCCATCAGGTTCAGAAAGCACAGGGAGGATTTTAGGCCGTCCACCCTTCGATTGTCACGTCTAGTTTCAAAAAGCTTGGGGCTTTAAAACGGGACTTCAGTAACTTCTGAGTGGCATCATTGCATCTAAATCCATCTTTCATGTGCAGCCAATATTTTTATATTGAATCTACAAAGCAATGGGAACCAGTGAGGATGTAGCACTGATTTGACTTTTTTTAACAGGTCTGTTTACAAGGCCGTTATAATAATAACTATAATAACCTCCTTTGCTCCATAAAACATGGTGGTTTTTGAGGCTTTGAGACAAGTCTTGTGAATTGTGGTGAAAACTCAAGTTTGCACAGAAACATAAAATATACTTTAAAAGAAATTAAAGCAGATTTCAAAGCTCTTTGGATGAATTCAGATCCTGTTTCAAGGCTTTTAGGGGAAATAAGAATGTTTTTGATGCCACTGTTGGTGTTCAAGGAGGCATTTAACGAGGTGGGCTCACAAATAAAGCCTCTTTGCTTAACTCTGCCAGAACTAAGTGAAGTCTGAAGACCTCTGTAACCTTCCACACACATGCAGAACATGCTGAGACTTCATCACCTTCCTCTGAGGTCGATGTCTTCCTCAGCAGGATGTTTTCCTCCCACTCAGAGACTCATCGCTGCTAACGACTCTCGTTTCTCAGAGTTGCTGTGCTTTTATGAGGCTCATCATCACCGTGAGGTCCCGCAGCCTTCGTGCTCCCTCACAGCTCAGCTTTCACTGCAGGAAGAAGCCTTAAATTAAAGCTTCTGTTGATCTCCGAGTGGGAAAAGACGTGACAGGTAAACTACCTGCTCTGTGAAACACCTCCATCCTCTTCACTGCTGTGTTTGAGGCCTGAAGACAGAAATAGAAAGCAGCTGCCATATTTTCACGACAGTTCATTGGATATTGATGAGCTGCTTGATTTCCTGATTAGCTTCATCTTTATTTCTCTAAATCTGCCTTTGATTTTAGATGGAACGTCACAATCGCAGCTGGACTGAGGAACATTCAGAAGTAGTCTGAAGCTTTTTGGCCCCAGTTAGAGAACTGATACAGAGTCTGATTCGATTCGTATATTTACTTTAAAGTGGACCCAACCTGTGTCCGACACACTGAAATAACTGCCTTTAACATGCCACTTGATTCAAATGACAAAGAGCCTGGTTCAGAACACTTACACTGATCAGTGACGAGCTGTTGGTTCATATAATCGTTCAGAAAAACTAACTCAGTGTATTTAATTTTCACCAAGAGGCGACTTCCAGAAGAGAAGAATGAAGCCAACAGAAGTGTCAGAAAGCTCCTCCAACATGCTCTTCAGGCTGATCCCCTCTGACTGCCGGCTGCAAATAAGGTTTTCCAGGCGACAGTCCAGGACTTCCACCTCCAGGAGAACAACGTGCAGTTCAGTTGAAAATGAAGAAACTGATTCACAGATATTATTTATCTATAAACAAAAATTCTCATGTGACAGAAAAACATTTCATATGTTTAGTCTGTAGGTAGTAAAATATTTTTTCCTCTTTAAGCTGCTGATTATTAATATGTTTTTGCTCTCTCTGTGGTGCATGATTAAAACTGTTAGAGCAGCTGCAGCTCTGGAGGCAGCAGATATGTGTTCCAGCCCTTCTGCCACATGTCGACTTGTATTTTAACTGCCTCACATCTTGAATAAGACTTGCTCTCACTTCCTGCAGTGCTCATGAACGTTTTTCTATTAGGAACTCCTGGAAAACCGCAGAACGTGGAAGAGTTCCCGCAGCCTTTTTCCCTCGCGGTGACGCGTGCTCCTCGGCTGCTGTACGCACAGTTATGTAGCTTCTGTCCCTCGTGAGATTAAAGTGCTGCACAGTCTCAGCTGTCCACGACTGACCTCACTTCCTGACTTCAGCAGCTTCTCCTGGTTTCAGAAAACAAGACATTTCACCTCATCGAGGATTTTTTTAGCTCTCAGTTTCATGAACACATCGTGGTCATGTTGCCCATTTTTTCCTTTGCTGCGTTTTATGATCAGGGCACTTTTGGGTTGCTGTGTGATGGACTCTGTTGGAGATTATTAGGATTTTTGTTTTTGAACTGTTAATAACAAAACATTTTTAGCAGGAAAATGTGGACAAAAGCTTCACTGTGAGTCATGTGGCCACCTGATGGACTGTTTTTTCCCCCTTGCTCTCGAGTGTTCTTCCTTATCTAATATGGAAACGGTCACATGACTTTCAGCAGCACGAGCAACAAAAGGCACAACTTTGAGTGAATCGGAAACAGCACAAGTAGAAGCGTTATAGTGCAGGTGGGTCACAAAGTGGCTTGCAGTAAATGTAGGAGAGCTAAAGCAGTTTAATCGCATGTTCTGGATGAGATTTGCTGACTGGATGTGCAGCAGGGAGTGGACCCAAACACAGAGATAAACTTAAACTGCTTCATTTGTAAATACAAACTGGAAATCTCAACCAGGTAAAACTAAAGGCAAAGCACCAATCCTGGGAGAGAGGGGAAAGCAAAGCACTAAACTGGGGAAACACACAGCTGAGGGGGATAACACACACATGACAACACAGCAAAGAACAAAGAAAAACTGACGGTTTAAATGCACACGAGGAAATCAGGGAGACAGGAAGCAGAACTAAACACAAAGCACAGGGAACACGAGACTGTCAAAATAAAACAGGAAGTCACCAATGACTGTTAATGACTTAACAGAACACGACAAATAACAGACACAAGAGGGAACCTAAAGACCACACACACACACACACACACACACACACACTAAATGTATCTTCTGGACTCATTGTTTAGACTGTAGAATATTAGTTAAAAATGAAATAGGAAAACTGATATCTCTGAATAATTCATTTAGACCAAACAAAAAAAAAAAAGTTTTATGTGGCAGAAAACAGGAAAAAAAGAGAACATTTTCTCCTGGAAATTAAGAGATTGTTTTCCTAATTTCTGAATGGTTGATTAATTAAATTACTATTCAGCTCTACTTGTTCCATTAACTGTGAGCCCGATAAGCACCCTCATTAGCAGTCAAAGCGATACTGAGCTCTACAAACCGTCTGCAGATGTGCGAGTGTCTCGTTCCTGGCATTCCTGCTGGAAATGCTTTTTTCTTTTTAACCAAATGTAAACTTGAAACACCTGCTGTTGTTTACTGAAGACATGTTGAAAACCTGCAGGACGTCAAATGTAAGTTGGAGAGTCCCCACATTGTCTTTTTGGCTCCAAAATTACAAACTTCAGCAGCTCAAAATGATTTTACGCTCTCTCACGTTTCGCTGCAGAAATTCTTGTTTTACGAATGCACAACACATGTTTGTGCGCGGCTACATTACTGTTTGAAATCCCTCACAGCTCATGCAGCTGCCTCCTCTCACGCTTCTCGCCTTTCCTGCTTAAAACCAGAAAATCTGAATTTCCTGGAGATCGAGCCGAACGCAACGCTGCTCAAGGTTGGAGCCTGAAATGGTGCCATGCGAATCAACAAAACTCAAACAGAGGAGACGGTTTTTCATCAGCACAGTTCTGAACACTCGCAGGAGAAAAATACAAAGAAGCTAGATTCCGATTTCAACCACAAGGTCACTGAAACATAACAAAACTGGGTTTGCAACACAACAAAAAGCAACAGCATGAATGTAAGTTAACATGAAAACTTGCAAAAAGTTTTGAAAAGACACAATGTAACCAATGTTAGTATCAAAGTATGAAATAATAAAAACATGACAAGAATTACAAAAACACAACAACTGGGCCTCAAAGCCATCCGAGCTTGCACTGGGTACACAACACACTGCGACTCAACGGCAGCACAAACAAGACCAACATCACTAATAATGTGCAACACAAAAGCAAAGAAACAAATGTAGAAAAGACACATAAGTAACAGCAACAAAACAGAGCAACGACACAAAGAAGCATCAACAATCCGCGATGCACCCAATTTCAATATCACATGCAAAGCAACAAACATAAATATACTCAATAATAACAATGTCGGGCGCCTGGGCGGCTTAGTGGTGAAGCCGGCTACCATAATCATATGCTGTGTTGCAGTGCGAGCGGCGCAGGTTCGACTCCCGGCCTGTCGCGGCGTGTCTTTCCCCGTATCTTCCCCCATTTCCTGTCTCTATGCTGCCGCTATGGCCAAAAAAAAATCTTTAAAAAAAAAAACCAATGTCAACAAAATGGCAAATTGCAACAAAACATTCAAAAGAAAGGATGGAAAGCAAGAAACGTGTATGAGCAAGAGATGATGAAGAGCAACAATGGCAGAAACACAAAGAAAAGCAACAACACAGCAAAGGAACGAAAGCCACAAGACACTGAGGAGCAACTTGTTTTTGTTGTACAACAAAAAGGTAAAACTGAAACAAAAAGAAATAAAATGTTGCCATGATGCAAAAACTGTAAACACATGACAAAATGGCAACAAAAAGACGAAAAACTGGCCTCACATGTCATAAAAACTCTAATGGCTGAAAATATAATGCAACTGAGACAACAATAGTGTGAATAACAACATGCAACAAGAAAACAGCAGTGACATGAAGAAAAGCATAAACACAAACAGGAATAAGGGGACAACAAACACAATAAACAACAAGGTAAAATAGCAACAACATAACAACACAAGCAATACGTGAGGAGAAGAAACAACACAGCAGAATAAACACTAAACACAAACATTAAGGTGACAAATGGAGCAACAAATGCTGAAAAACAATGTAACAAACAACACAAGGAAAACAACATGAACACAAGCAGCAACAACTTAAATAAGCAACGACACAACAACAGCAAGACAACAAGAACGTGACAACTCAGCCATGTGATCATCATCGACAGCAAAGAGAACCACAACCATCAAACTCAACAAATGATGACATCACAAGGAAAAGTCTTTTTCTTGTTCTTGAGCATCAGGCTGGTTCAGTTTAAGGAGACGAGCTGCTGACAGGTTGACCAACCTCAGCAGCATGTTGTGCTAGTAAACGACGAACTCTCCCACAGTTCTCCTCCCTCGGCATTACCTCACCCACCAGTTGTCCCATTTGTCATTGGTGTTCCAGTGAGAGCGTTCACGTCTTACATAACAAGGTGAAATTACAGCAGAGCTGGCACGCTGCTCCGATTCCGACGAGACTTCCTGATTTTCCTCGTTCATGGTGAAAAAACCACTTCTCTGCTCGCGGGGTTTAGAAGTCCTCACTTTTTTCCTTCCTTTCGCTGTGGTTTGAGAACTGGAAAACTGATGTAATCCGTCACATCACCGCTGGTGTTTCTAACTGGAGCTGCGGTTGGATCTGTGACACTGGGGGGTGAGATGGTTTGTGGGTAATATGAGGATGGATGATCTGAGAAGGGGCTACAAACACAATATGATCCCCTCGGTGTAATGACTTCAGTGTGGAGTCTGCAGCTGCGTCCAGCCAGACCTCAGTCACGGTTTTTACATTTAAAGACGTCTTCTCTCAGCTCCGCTTTCTCCGACACAACCGGTGAACCTGCAGATGCCCACTGCAGAAGACAACACACTGCAGTCCATGCAGGGTGTCTTCCATCAGCAATGAGTGAGAAGCCGACAGTCAGTTTCACATTTACACTTGAAACCTTGTAAATTGTTATTTATTACAGTGCAGTTATTACAAAGAGTTTTAATCAGTATTTTTTTCTCACTGTTAGAACTCACCTAATGTTGCAACGTCCAATAAGAAAGCTGCCCCAGCTGAGGTGATGTTTGCCAGTAGAGAGAAGAGCCTTTCTACTGGCAACCCTTCCAAGTGAGCCACACTTCTTCAGTCTTTTTCTAACTGTACTGTCATGAACGTCTAAGATCTTAACCGAGCTGTGGGCTGTTTGCAGGCTCTGGCCTTGGGGTGAATTCGCTGGGAGGTCCACTCCTTGATTGGGTAATCGTTCACACTGTAGAATGATGGACTTCAGATTGTTTTCAAATGACCTTATTAAGTTCCCAGACTGATGGGCAAGAACCGATGTTCCTCTGAGATCACTGCTGACCCATCTTCCACTGGTCTGTGGACTCAACAGTAGCATATTAGCCGCCGCTGCGTTTGATTGTTCAGACTGCTCATACTTGGTGAGATCGTTTTCAGCTTGTGCCAGCAGGCTGTGTCCACAGACTGTACCTGCTACTTAGCCCTGAGTAACAGGTCTGTGGGTCAGAAACCTCTGACGAGCTGACTTCTTAAAGTAAGGAGAAGAAAACAAGCATTCAGAGAAGCCGTCATCCATTTATCTCCTTATTCCAAATGTTTCATGTGGACATATTTCATCAGCAGACTGCACCGGCCCACTGGCTCAGTCCAACAACTTGCTTAGAGAAAATTAATGTGTAAGATTGTGTAAACGTCTTTGATCATCTTCAAAAGGCAAAAATCAGATTCGGTCTTATCCATGATTAATGGGGGATTTCAGTGCTTGTGAGACCTTAAATTTTAAGGACTAATTTTTAGTTGCGTTGCCGGTAAGCGGAGTTCACTCCCACTACAGGAAACAGAATGTTTCTGTTTATGCTCCACCTTTACAGCCACTGCTGTTCACTTTGATGCTTTCCAACGTCTGATTCCCAGCTGTGAAGAGGCCGGAGCTGATACATCGAAGACAGCCGAAGATAAATATGCTTCACGTTCCGCACTTTGATTAAACGCTACCAGCGTTTCCCAATTTTAACACAACAGATGTGACTGCGCTTTATATAATTTGATCTTCAACATGTTTCCTGTTTCCTGAGTTTGGAAATATTAATTAAAGTTATTATTTTATTGCAATAAATGGCGATGTGCACAGGATGTACCCTGTGGCAGCTGGGAAAGCTTGTATCTGTCATTTCCATTCATATTTGATGGAGAGTTTGACAGTGATTCACTGATAATTACAACATGTATTAACATAAATTCTTTGTTGTGATATGAATTTGACAAGATGGTGTTTACTGTTGACACTGAAAAAATAGACGACGTAATGCAGCCACCATTTGTCCAGTTTAACCACAATATCTTGTGAGTCTAAATATAATAAAGTGCTGGTGACCTGTCCAGGGTGTATTCTACCTGTGGGCCCAGTGGGCTCCATCCACCTACAAGCCTGAACAAGTGCTTAAGAAAATGGAGGGATATGATAATATGCTATTATAGCTGATGAAGTGATGAGGCATCATGTGCTGATGGTACATAAACACACGTTTTTTAAAAAAGGGAATCAAAACGTCTTTATTGTTGAAAATCAATATAGAAACAATCATATAAACAACAATACATTCTTATTTTCCTTACAAAGCACTCCTCTGTGTTTTAAATGACCCCTGCTTTATAGTAACGGGCTTTAATAGATGGTAAAGGTAAAGGGACAGTGCACTGCTTTATCATCAGGAAACAGCATCTAAGCCAGACTAGGCTACATGGTGTAGAAGAATCAGTAAACTCCCAGCTGAGGCTCTATTATTTCACTGCTCTCTACTGTCCCTGCCTCCATCACCCCACCACATATATGCTAGTGTGATAGTCGGTAAGCTGCAGGCTGGTGGCAGGACAGGAAGGTAACAGTATCCAAGACTATCATAAAGCTAGATTAGCAAGTTAGCATGTAGCCCTAATCTGGGACTTTCATTACTGTACTTCTTAGATACTGCAGTCATGTAACATGTTTACTACCTGTTGGAAAAAAAGGTATTTCAACACATACGGCAACAAACTGAAAGGAGACCTAGTCTGCTTATTTCCAGCTCTCTAATTCTTTTACTCCATTAGAGTAGCTTTCACAGTACAAACAGAAATCCCTTCGGGCAACCTCTGAGTTTATTAAATGAGTTGTTGGGCTTTTTTTAACCTTTAACCTTGTTCTTTCTTCTGGTGGAAACCTGCTAACAGGCGCAGCGTTGGTGAGTTATAAAACCTGTTGAGGAGGCGGTGCCTGAAGCAGATGGTTATGCTAACTACTTTAACCTCATTATTTGAAAAGCGTCCACTTGTAACATGGACATTCAGCATTGTAATGTTATATAAAAGAGAAAATAGGAAAAAGCAGACTAGGTGCCCTTTAAAAAATGCCCAAGTGAAGTCAGATAACGGCAGAAAGACAGATCATACCACTCCGTTATTGTTGCTAGCTTAGCTGCCATCTCTAGTTGTCGGTTATGTAAACATCATTTCGGTGATATGCAGCTATTCCTGGATTTGCTAGGAACTACTATCAGATATTTCAGTAACATAGCAGTTTGCCATTATTTTCTTGCTATCGTAGCTGTTGTGATATTTTCTCATAAAGAAATCAGACTTGGCTCAGACGTTTTAGCCATTCAGTGGGTCTTTGAATTTATTCTGAGGAAATAGTTACCTTTCTGTTGAGTTATTGATCGCTTTTTTAAATGTTGCTGAACATCTCACAAACCATGCAACAGGATGCATTTACATGTATAATTTCCATAAGACAAGAGAAATCCAAGTTCTGAGTCAGATGGCTCATTGTGACAAATACCTGGGTGAATAAAACTGGTGTCTGAGGTTCCTGTCAAAGATCGGATAGTCTAGTTGCTTAGCGAGTCAAGGAAGCAGATATTCTTAGCATAATTCCTGATCTAGCTATGGATAACCCTGTTTTAGGCTTCAGTTGCTTATGCCTAGACACTGCTTTCTATGGGAAAAAATGTAATCCTTGGCAAATAGTTCCTGGAAACTGCTGATAGTTGCTAGGTGAAATTGGTGACAAAAAGGTCTACGGTTCTGCACTGGAAGCCTATTTCTTTTGGTTGCTGGTAGACTGTCACTGTTGCCTGTAGTTTGCATGGAAGATGCTGACCTGTCTGCAAACCCTTGCCAACTACACCCTGATCGGTAGAGAAACTCCAAAATGGTAAATGAACTAGTTCTTATATAGTGCTTTTCTACTCTAGTGGAGCACTCAAAACACTTATACAACATGTTCGCATTCACTTCCATGTGTAACTAAGCTAAGTGCTTTTATTATCTAACATTCACACACATTCATACTCCAACGGTTACATCCGAGAGCAACTTGGGGTTCAATATCTTGCTCAAGGATACTTTGGCATACCCAGAGAAGCCAGGAATCGAACCACCAATGAGTATCTGATCAGTAGGTGACCTGCTCTATCTCCTGGGGCACAGCCACCCCCCGCCAAAATGTGCCACACAATCCAGAAACAGAAAACATTCACCTTCAAAAAGTACAACTTTAAAACATGCTGGTTACCACTGCAAGAACATTGGCATTTTTTTTATAAAAACATGGTTTCCTGGAGCCATTTGCTAGTGACTAAAGCAATCACAAGAATTTTTTTGTTTGTTTGTTTTGGTGCAGCACCCATTTTGCAACTGATTTTACCCAACAAGATCTGGCAACGACTTGCCTACTGGTGGTTGCCAGGTGGTCACTGACGGGTCTCTTGGCCTGCATCACTGGGGCATTAGTTGTGCTTGAAAAGCCAATCAGACAACTATGACACAATAATTAACTTGGCAAAATACATAAAGAGGCTGTTTTGAGGGAATTTATGTTTTTTTGACCAACCAACCAATCAGATGGCAGTTAGTTTCCTTTTTGGGGGCCAGTAAGAAGATAATTTCCCACTGCAATATTTTAGCTAGAGGTAACATATGGAAGCTCTTTGTGCTTTACCCAATATTATCTTATTAAAAATTAGAGGAGGCTGACTTGCAGTCTGGTGCTATCATTAGGTTTCCACCCTGCTCTGACATGAGGGAGGAAAAAGAACAAGAGTGCACTATAGTACAGTTGGTTTGTTTTTTAAAGGCCATGATGAGAGAAATGCATCTGCAAAAATGTACTGAAAAAATACATTCTACCATATACATATAAATACATTTCTGCTGTGCAAAATGCATGTGTAAAAGCCTCTCACCGAAGCTCAGCGTTCGGTCAACACATCCAATGTATTGACACATAATGGATGAGTTTTAGGCATTTCACCCAAGAACAGAGTTTAAAGCACCAGAGCTCAGGCCTGCTTGGCATTTACTTTAAAGGACAGTGAGTAAAGCTGTAGCCATTTCTTTCTTTGATAGATCGGTCAATGGACGGCCAATCAATTGTCTCTTTTCAAGTAAAACATTTGCTGCTTCTTAAACCTAAGAATTACATGACAGTAAGCTGAATACATGTTTCAGAAAGTTGGCTGGGCCATTTTTTAAATTTTTATATTTTATTACTTTGGCAGATTAATTAATAATCAAAATTTCTTGCAGAACAGCATAGAATCATAAAGCTGGATCTGGTAGCCTACAAAAAAAAAGAAAGCCTAAAAACACTACATTACTGTACCTTTTAGACACATTTCTGAGCAGGAAGTGTATTATTTGGTATTTATTTTGATAAGTACAGCATTTATCTTTAATGTTTAGACCAAGTTTATCTTTTTCAATATCCAGATTTCTCCCAGTTACCTGTGAAATACTATTAAAGGCAGGTTACATGGGTGAGTGCCAGTTGCTGATGGTGGATGAATGTGAAGCAGCCAGAAGTCTTTCAAAACTTTTCATTTGACTGACTTAAGGTGAATTTTTAAAAAGGAACTGAACTGAAGACACGATGACACTGAAATATCCCGTGAATTCCCGTCTGTGGCCCTCGTGAAGAAATGGAATCAAAGACCTTTTGATAAATAACATCTCACAAGTTATGAAAATAGTAATCCAGGGAGCCAGCTTCCCATTATTTATACACAAAATAAAATATATCTAGCATGAGTCCGAGGAATGATACCTCCGTGTATCTTCCTGTTCTAACATCACTTTAGCCTTGTTGCTAGATTAAAAAAAGTGAGGCATGTTTGCTATATATATAAAAATGCTCTCTCCTTACAAAGTCCCTGACAAGTATGTCCTGTACATGTTTTTACAGCACTGGGTAACGTGGTTGAGAGAATTCAGGGGCATGGACGGCTTTGCCATCCCAGCCGGGGTAACAAATCCCCTCGCGGGCTTCTCTGAGGACAACTATGGGCCAGAGTCCGTCTACCATTTGCCGGGGATGGGTGTTCCACACTCGTACCATGAGACATAGTTGACGTGTGAATGTCCTCCTATGTCCCCAAAGTGGACAGGTTCTTGACGCAATGCTCTGTAGAAACCTGGACCAGAAAGAACAGCATATAATAATGTTTTCTGTCTGATTTGGTGAACCCAGTTCATTCAAATCGAATTCACATTTTATCGAAATGTCCCACTACAATAGGTGTTAACCGATTTACAGCTCTAAATATCTTATTGTACCACAGCTGCATGCCCGCTGAGGAGCTCAGGAAAGTGCAGGGAAATTCAAATAAAGGTTTGACCTGGTCTGGATGGAAGCTGGTCAGCTCGGAGCTGTCTGCCCGTTCGCCCATCCAGGAACGAGTCAACAAACTGACAGTGATCCTCACCGAAGCCCGTCTGATCTCCAATATTGTAGAATTTACCTGCAGGGGGAATGAAAAGAGACTGATCGGACCTGGGATCAGTTTCATAGTGAAACTGGTTGATAAATCCAGTGTCTGTACTTACCGGTGAGTGTATCGCTCAGGTAGATCTTGTACCTGAGCGAGTTGCACAGCTGTACACCGACAAACTTGCGGTACCAGGTCCTCTTCACGTACTGTTTGCCATGGCAGTCAGAGTACGAGTCCGTCTTGAAGGGGAACTGAGTCCAGATGGCATCTTTTCCTGTACAGAACAAAGGTGTTAACTTTCTACCTTTTAACAAATCCTTCCTAATAGCCATGACGACTGCAGGTGGGTGTTAATTTACCTGAAACGTTCTCGCTCACTCTGGGGTCCGCTAAAGAAAGAACAGCAACAGGGTCTTAGCCGCTAATATGAAGAGAGCATAATCCTGCACATGCATGCAAGAGTGTTTCTCATGCTGTGAGCAGCAAACTTCATCATCATCATAATCAACAGAGCAGAACACCTTATTACCCAGAACAGCCATTTCTCTGTGTTTGAAATATAGGCTATCAAATCAGTCATGCAGTATTTGACAAGGAAGCTGGAAGTCAGCGTCTGGAAACCCACGACATCAGTGAATTGTTGGTCTATCAGTGAAGTCCACTTATGGATGATTTGAGACTCGGTGAATTATATTTTCTCTCGAGTCTCAGATTTATGATCAATCTCTGGCAGCAAACTGCTTCCACACAACAGCTGCAATTAATTATACATCTGCGAGAAGCTTCGATTCCTGCTAAGTGGATTTGAAATGCGCAGAAACGGTAACTGCCAACAGGGATGAACATTAATCTAAACTGATGAATGGAAAGTTTGTAAGTTGTTGGTTGAAACATTTGAAATCACGCTGAGGTCTTGGACTTTCAGTCTGACTGCAGCTGTTCTGGCTGCTCTGACGACAAGAAGAGTTGGAGCTGAGCGATAACGTACCTGACTCGGTGTTGAAGGACACCGGCTCACTGGGAGGACCTTCACCCAGCTCGTTCTTGGGCTTCACCTTGAACTCATAACTAAGGAAATGGAGAAAAAGATGCCACAATAAATTCTGTGACCACAAAGTACTCTGAAAGTTTAGCATTTTGTTGTGGCATTTATTTTTATTGGTTATACAAACTTTATAGCTGTTCTTTAATAACAGAACTTATGGATTAGAATATAATGGAATGCCTTTATTGTCATTATACAGCTCTGCAATGAGATTGGAGGAACTAGTACAGTAAGAAAGGTTTTCTCCTTCAGGGCAGTAAAAAATACAACAGATATTGTTTTTCTGTTCTTTTATATGGTGTCAAAGTTACGCAACTGAGTGTTTAAACAGGTTTCATAAACTTGAACAGTCACGAACATCATGCAACCCGTGCATGACAAGGAAAACTTTCACCGCTGCTCACAGCTCAATACGTGATGCTGCAGACGAGACTCGCCATGGGCCAGACTCCTTTTCTTGCCACCTTCCTTCACACCAAATAGCTTTCCCACATCACGGCTCATTAAACAGTCAGCAACTGTAACCGACGCTCTGCTTGTTTTACTGGGCTCGACTGACTTGGGCTGTTTGTACAGCTGAGTGCAATGACTGTAGCACCAACCAGCAGATGTTCAGTCAGATCTGAGGTGTAGAAACACTTAACGTCCCAAGATTCATTTGTATAAGCCTGCTTTAGTGCAACGAACTGGTTTTATTTGGACTGTTGTCCCATTTTCCATGTCTTCTCTTCCCTTTGTTTGGACTAAAAATAGACGGCTTCTCTCGGCTTCACAACAAATCCAACTCATAATATGAAATCACTGTCGATCTGTAGATAAGCCCAGGCTGTGAAATTTTGTGCTTGATACACAAAGTAAAAGCTGATCAATTTCCGATCTCAAATTCTACAGTTTATAAAATGAACATGACTTCAACTTGATGAAGAAAGAAGTCGAGGAACATGAAAATAATTGAGGTAAAGCTTACCTGCTCTCAGGTTTGAGGTTCTCGACAGCAGTGTGAGTCTGGTTTGTAGTCAGGATGGAAACCTGTTCACCATCCGGTCCTTTAGCAGTGGAGATGACTTCATACTCTGAGACAAGGATGACAGAATGAGGCCACGACCAACAGTATGATCACCAAAGAGCTTCAGTTTCATTCAGTTTTTTGTTGGGCTGCTGCAGTAAAAGATTCTGCCAGTAAGTACCAGTGGTTTCATTGTCAGTCTTCTCCCAGTCCAGGATGATGAAGGACGGGCATCCCTCCACTGTCACCACAGTGAGGTTGGAGGGTGAAGTCTTCGGTTGAGACGTCACATTGGTCTCACCGGGTTCATCTTCAGGGAAGTAGTTGAGGGAAGAGGTAATTGAGCAAGGCTCATCCGGCTTTTTGCCAGTTTTGTAGATGACATGAGGTGCTGTAAAACGAGCAAACAAATGATTAGTCTGTAAATCATTTGTCAAGTACAGCATGGAACCAACATCAACAAGGTTTGGGGTTCACTTTGCATCGGAAGAATTGGTACTTTAACAGATGCCTGGTTTGATGCTTGTTGTTGGTGCACGGTAATGGACTAGAACCTAATTTACTGCCAAAGTGACCATTCCAGCTTACCTACATAACGTTTCTTCCCCATGGCATCAATGTCAGAGGATGGCTGTGCTTTAAAATGTTCTGAGGTCACCCATGACTCCGGCTGAGGTACTAAAAGAAGAAACGCAACACAAAATGTCACATTTCAAGAGTAAACCTTTTGGACAACAAATGGTGTGCTTTGAGATATTTTGTATATATTCCCTGAGGTTCATAGCATTTTTTTGTGGGGGGTGATTTTGGAAGTTAGCATTTAGTTATAAATACTGCACTTTCCCAAAGATTTATTCAAAGGAGCCAGTGATTGGCATGAAAACTTCGTGATCCAGAGCAAAGGGTCTTTTAAAACGCTCAGCAGGGCCCCATTTGGCAGCAGATTGTAAATACACTTCATGTTCAATCATTGGTCACATGCATGCCATTTGGTTAAATTAGCAAAACATTTCAAAATAAGCAAGAGAAAATGGTCTCAAATCACAGCATGCATGCGGTAAACTGGACGAAACCGGGCTGATGATTGCCACTTGGTTGCCAAGTGGAAATCTTTGTACCAGTAGTTGTTGGTGTAGCAGTTGTGGTCTGTTTCCGTTCCTGTTTGATCGGCTTGGCGGTCACTGCTGGTACTTTGGGTTTCAGGATTTCAGTCTGTTTAAAGTTGTTAACTTTGTCTGATGGAAAACATGTAAACAAAAACAATTCAGACTTCAAGAAAAACATGGTTATGGTAGTTAAACGTGTTTTGGGAAGACGTGCCCTAGCGAGGGAGCAGAAAAGGTTCATTTCATCTTATTCAGTTCTTACCAAGTTCTCCAGGTTTGCCAACCAAGTTTGGCTTCTTGTTGATCTGTATGGGCGTACGAGCAGGAGATCCTGGAACAAACAAAAACATTATCTGTTTGTAACCTGTCATCAGCTTTTGTTTGACTGTCCTTAAGGACCAGAGCCGTCTCTGCTTTTATGACTTTTTTCAGTTGTGCATTGAAGGGTCTCTTTAACTTCTTGTTGGAGCAGTTCTTTTACCACTATTATTATTATTATAGCTTTCTGAAGTATTACACAACATGAATGTATCTGTTTTAAATCACATTCAGGCTTATTGTTTAGTCTGGGGACAGTATCAGTCTAAATAAGGCAATAAAGCTTTACCAGCCTCTTTGGATCTATATTCTAGCCAGGTGCTGTCTAATCTGCTGGAAAATCCATTTTTTCAGCTAAGGTAGAACTCCCTACCCATTTCCAAATGCCAAATGAACCTTAAAACATGAACAATTCTGTGTAATCCCACGAGATCTTTTGTGTTTTTCTGACTGAAGTCCAGAACCTGCAGCCAATTGCACCCCAACCCCCTCCGCCCCCTTTCCTCTTATTTAAGCAGAAGCCAAAATTCTTCACAATCAAGGAATTGACCCGGTTCCAAAACTAAATGGAATAAATGCAAAGCCAGGAACATGAAGGATGATGGAGTCCTGAAACATTTTAGCTCGTAACATGAAACAATACAGACGCATTCCTTTCAATCAGTTGCATGTAAATATGTATGATGGGCTGTCTTTAGCGCCATGAATATTTGCTGCTGTTTGACATGAAGTTTGGTTGAATTTATTTAGACTTCACAGAGATCTTTTGTTTACTTGAGTAAGACTTATATTATTCTTGGACATGAATTAGAAGGCCTGTCAACAAACGATGGAACCAGTCGATGTACAGCGTTCTCAAAGGATCTTTATATTGGAAGGTCAGAGTGGAAACTGCGCTGTAATTACAGCCTATAGTTCAGAAATGCCTCATGATTATAGCACAGGACTAAATGAAATAAATATTGGTATGTTTTTTTGCTTTTCACACACAAATAATCCTGCAATAAAACGCAAACAGAATATTCCACATTCAGATGAAAACTGCCCGATGCACGCCATGCTGTCCTGGTTTGCGTGAGGTTTTTCTAAACACGCCATCTCTGCAGCAAGATGAAGCTCATCGCATTTGCAATCAGGCAAGAAGCACAGGCTGAAGCAGTTGGACCATGGACAGAAAATCTGAAAATAACACCAAAAGTCCAGCCCAGACGCCAGGTTCATCACAGGCTAATTAGAAACAGTCTCTTCCTTTAATTTTTGAGGCGAGAAAAAGCGCAAAGCTCTGCAAAGTGAGGTTCTGTAAAAGTAAGCTAACGATCATGGAAGCGCATACTTTCCAAAGCCTTTGGCCAAAGCTTTCAAACTGACGGCCAGTATTTTCCTTTGTGGTCCTTCTAAAGATTTGTCTCTGGACATGTAACACCACCACACCATGCAGTCTTGGCAGTGTAGAGCAACTGGAGTGGCAGTCAGCATACTGCACGGGCAAGTTGTGGGTGCAGACAAATGAAATTCATGCCGTTACCAACCATAAACCCGCTCTTCTGTGGTTGGACCCGAACGACTGAACACTTCAGGCTTCTTTTCTTCCAGCAATGAGTTGTTCACTGCAGCGGGAAAGGCACGCCGATTAAAACTGGAGTCTGTCTCTAACACTCATGTAAAGCTCTGAGATGCCTCGACCATTTTTCAGTTTTGCATTTTTTAAATTTCTGTCAAAATGTCCCAGATCAGTTATTTCTAGGTGTTTACACACAAAAGACAACACATCAAAACTAGAAAACCAATGACGCCAAAATCAGCTCATGCATTCTGCACAGGAAGACCATGCCCACCATGACACCATGCACAATGTACATCATTACCAGAATAATTCTGGATCACTATCAATTTTTGTAAATTGTGACCTGATCATATTTGGATTGTCCAGATGGGATCTGAAGGTGGTCTGGCTTGTAGTACAATTGACTCTAAAGTTTCAACGAGTTGAACGATCTCGTAATTTCATGTTGCGTTCTGCCTGCAGCGGCTTGTGAAAGCTCCAGTTTGGTATTCTTGCATTTTAGCCTCAGAAGCTATTTAATCTTCTGACATTTGAAAGTTGCTGGAGAGTTTAACATCTGTTGAAGGTATTTCTCCAACACTCAAACATCTAAACACTCCTGCGCATGTTGATAAAAAACAAATAAATCAATAAATAAAGCACTACACCCTAAAAATGTTCTTGAATATTTTCCCTTCACTGGTGTGTTGGACAGATGGTATTTTGGTTCCTATTCCAAATAAATATTGCAGCATGGGCCAACAACTTGTGAGACCTATCAGTGCTTGTTTCAGTAAAAGGAATATTTTCTTTTCTAGTTGTTTTTGGAAACTATTTCAGATCATCAGAAGGTGAAGCAAACACTACAAATATAATACTAGCATTAAGTTTGAGAGTGCTCGTAAAGCAGCATTAATATGGAAAACTGAATGAGAACTACAATATCCAAGAACAAGATCAACAAGGCTAGTCAAGCTTAAGCCAGCGATAATATTTCTCCCCACCAGCTCTGATTAACTTACACATCAGCAGCATTAGTGTGGCTAAAAACTAACAAAAAGTTGAATCCAACTAAATCTCAATGTTTACAGTTTTCTGGAGATGTACACATTCCCTACGCGTAAGACTGGAAACATTCTTTTTAAACTAACCAAATGTTTCTGCAGTAGTGTAACATAAGCATTAATTAAGGGAAAGGGGTAAAAGTTATGTTTTTTGGGGGTTTTTTCTCCATAGTAACTGTTGAGGACAACAGATGATTTCATTATTCAGTACTATGGACAAACAGAATATCTGAGCACAAGTCCACAAACAAACTTTTTCAGTGACCTTTAACCATCTCACCATTTTCATCTGGAGTTCATCCAACAAAATACACATTATTTCAAACTGGTCAGAATTAAATGTTTTCTTCGACAGGTTTGAGGAATAATAAAGCATTTTGGGAAATTTGACATGATTATTAGAGCAAGGCAGTGAAATAGGAAATGATCTTTAGCCCAGAACCCAAAGAGTCCAACAAGTCTCAGTGAAATTCTTTGAATCTGCTCCAGTTTTCCCCAACTACAACCTTAAAACCAGATGGTTAAACACTCCCCACCACCAACATATGGAACACAGAGGCACACAATCTGCTGCTGGACTTATGTAACAAACTCAAATAATCAAGCTTCGGCACCGACTTGATTATTTGAGAGTCTCTGCCAGACACTTTGCTCAAAGCTGGCTTGAGGCAGCAAACATGGGACAAAAAGACAACATAGATGGACAGACCAATGGGTGGACGAATAGATGGATGGATGGATGAGCGGATGGACATTGAAGTATTAATAAAAACATGGATGGAAACAAAAACACCAACAAGAGCTGCAGTGAAGGTGAAGATGCTGCAAAAGCGACTGAAGGGTTAAAGATGAAACACAAAAAGACAAACAAGGTCTTTTTACCCAGTCGAGATCGGGACCATAAGGCTGGTTTAGGTGGGGAAATGCGTTGTCCATTTACTGTTGGAAGAAAACTGAGTGTTATGAAGGGAAAGAAACTGTCTCTGAAAACTGAACCTGAAACAAGGACAATCAACCAAGTCCAAAAAGTCTGATTTCATTTTACTTGTCTTGACTGTTTGGAAAACGCAAACTTTTCACCATTTGTTTTTGTCCATTTGTCCATTTCCATAACTCTCCAGAATTCCAGAATTCTGGTCATGGATTAGACGTGAACCAAAGACAAAACAATTTCTTCCTTGTGGAAACATAATGAGATTTTGAAAAAACTTGCAAAACTTAAACTGAAGGTGGATTATTTCTTCTGGAAGCACTATGAATCACACTAGTGGGTCGATTATCTTTTTAGACAAAGCTTTTAATGGACTTGTTTGGTTGTTTAGCTGAAAGGTTCATTTAGCAGGCAACAGTTAAACTAAAGGAAGCTTGACAGCATGTAAGTTAGCTTTAAAAAAAGCAAAAAGGTCGATGAAATATGTACCAGTGTTGAGACACATACGAGATTTCTTTGGCTGGCTTTAAAAATTTAAGGAAAGGTGATGCAAAAAAACCTAGAATGTCTCAGACAGTAACAACAGACAGGAAACTGGAAGAAGAAGCTAGAAGCAAAACCAATCAGTGTTCATCTCTCAAATGCTGAAAGTACTACTGAAAAAAAGTATGTATATTTTATAAATCAGTGATTATTGGAGCCATTTTTCAGGTTATAGATTTCAGAAGCTTCTACAGGAAACATTTGATTTTTCTATTAGAATTTTGAAAGCAAAAGAAAATAGTCAACTTATCAGTTGGTGAGTAGATTGAATAGACTTTGGGGTAGTTTAATCTACAACAAAGCAATATATTTAAAAGATCTTTAGACACATTTCCATCTAATATGAACTGGAGTGGAACTAGAATCTGACTTGAAAAGAAACGATAAACTTAAAATTGAGCCCCTAGAATCTGTTACCCTAATTAAACCTATCGAAACATGGAGAGAAGAAGAGGACAAAGTGGAACAAGAAGAGAAGAAAGTGAAATCAAGAGAAACAGATACAAGGAGGATTACCCCCAAGCTTCCCTGAGGTTGGGGATGAGTTACTGGATCTAGGAGAGGGAGAGTGGGGCTGTCTGAAGCCATTAGGGAAGGGAAAGAGGGGGTTTCTTGATGGAGGCCTCAGGGGTCCAGTAGCTGTTGGGTTGAATGGCTGCAAAGGCAGTGATGGGGTGAGATATCTTTTGCCTTGACCTAAAAGATCAAAAACAGTTGCAAGGCCTGTGTTACAGTCTGATCTGGCCTTCATCTGTGTTGACAGACAATGAGCTTGCAGCAGCCCTGAGCAGCATCGTTAGTGATGGACCGAAAAATTTGATGTAATTTGATTTATGTAATAAATGAGCAAGTCAGCATGATGGGACCAAGATTATTCTTTAAGCGCTCACAATCATAAGAAACCAGTCATCAAAGCCGGTGATAAGTTTTGATAACTGGAAGATTGTGTGCTGCATGCAGACACCAGATGAAATGAGTTTAGAGCTGAAACTCCTGGACTGAGCAGCCATTCCTGTGGAAAAAAAACTTTAGTGCGAATTTCACTGGAAGCTGCCTGGAAGCTCAAGGGAAAGAGATGATTGCAGATTAACAGCAGACAGAAATAGCAAGGCTGCTCTGATTGCTAGACACAGGAAGCTGTTCATGAGGTTGTTATTACCCCAGGTGTTAGTTTTGGCCTTCTCATTGGCCAATGCTGATCTCAGTAGTGGTGAGCTGTTCGGGGATTTGCCGATAGCTGTATGAGAAAAAGAAGGTTGAACACTAAAACATGAAGGCATCTTTCGCTTTGAAAGATGGTCTGCATCCTGTCAAATTAAAACCTAAAAAATTATTTCCTTCTCAAAGAATTCTGAGCAGAAGTAACCCTTGAGAAATTAAGACACACATACCTAAACGCAATATTTCTAAGACCTTGGTTACATTTGGATTCAAAGTGCATTTCGTGCAGTGGTCTGACTTGAGCAGTGCTACATACAAGATTTAAGAATCATGAAGATTAATCGCGAGCTCTTCCCTCAAACACGTTGCAAAGATGGGCTAGAAATAATTTGAGCACATGTCTTTTGTAGTGTAAATGCTAATGTGTCCTTATGATCCCCCAAAACTATATGATCAGTGCAGGGTGTGCTGGTTTCTTGCCAAGAATCCCCTGAAACTTGGGTGGCCAGCTACTCATGTATGGGGCAAAACATATCTGACACTTGCATTGGTGACAAGCTCATATAATTACAGGGCTCAGGGCTCTTTGACCTTATAGGTGCAATTTATGTAGGCAGAAATTAACTCTGAATGTAAGCACTCAGCTGTCCACCGAAATACATTTTAAAACCAAAGGTAAGCAGGATCAAATACTTTGCACATGATAGTCTAGTGTAAAAAGTTTCGGATTTTTTTCCAACACATTAAATACTGTGTGATGGAAAAATGTTAAGATCCATAAAGTTAAACAAGCACTCATTTGACAGCAGCATGTGCTACATTTCTTTGTGAACCTCAACTGTTTGCAGATGACACTCATGTTTTTGTAGCAGCCCCAACACACAATTTTTAAACAGAAAACACACTGATCCATTAAGTGAAAATATTGTAAAACCTGAGTGATTTGAACTCAGTTTCAAACACCAACACATTATTGAGGACACATTATGATAAATGCAGTGAAACTCTATGCAGATAATGTTCACATATTTATGAAGATTGTACAGTGTGCCTACAACACCGTTTTAAGTACCAAGGGACTCAGATGTGTTCAACACAGATTTTTTTTAAAACCACAAACTATGATAATCTGCAGATTCTCAAAAACACAATGATTAGGTCACAGACAAAAATAAAAAAAAGGAAGTTGTAGGGAGGAATTACCAGTGGGGTTATGGGACTTCTCAGGCGCAATAGTGGATGCCTTAGTGGTTTGCACATGAATGGAGTCACCACTGGAGGGTAATTTAGTATGAGGGGAGGCTGTGGTGCTGGCGCGAGGGGCTTTGGTGAGCAAGAGTTTGGGGAGGGCAGGAGTGGGACTATCCGCTGGCCGGGTGTCGTTTCTAGCTCTGTTTCCTTTTTCTGGGACGAAATAGAAGAGAGGTACTAAAATTATAGGAATCTGATCAGTTTTTGTTTTCAGTTAATGTATAGACTGTGATTTAAAAGGAAACAGAAATCCATTTTGACTCATCTCATCCAACAACTATGGAGAAGTGAAAGTCATTAGATCCAAGTCTTAAAATTGGAAATCCATTCAGCTTTTCTCTCTGGGTCTTGATGCTAGCATGTTCATAATGAAGGGTCTGAGATCTGCATTTTCCTTTTCCAGATTTTCGGAATTCCAGATTCTTTGAAATTCCAGAACAAAATCGAACATTTCTGTCAGAGCTAATTACAAAGCTCTGATTTCATACCAGATACTCAGCCCCACTTTCAAGAAGATTCTCCAATTTGCAAGCAGATGCTCAAAGAACTGGATTCTGGTCCCTATAATCTCGTACCTCAGAGAAATACAGAAAAGTCTGAGAGACCTTGTACTTTGGGAAGATTTTGCAGAACGACTTGTGGTTGAGAAAGTGCAACCACGTCTGCGTCTGAACTGGCTGACATGCAGTCCTCTCATGCAGACTGACTGAACAGAGCAGGTGCAGGAACAGGATGGAGACAGCTGGACAGGTGAATGAACAGAAAGATGGAGGAGTGGAAGAGGCCTGACTAAAACTGCTTTATTTACCTAGAATTCATATCTGAAGGCCAAATATGGGTGGCTTGTTTAATCAGTTGTTATCAGTTGTTGGACCAACTGATGGCACCTTTTTTATTAGGGTAAACATGGATAGGTTCATTACATCTCATTTAAACTGTTGTGGAGAACAAAATTTTCAAAATATTCTACAAATGAGGCCTAATAAGTTATCAAAAACAACAACTGATCACTGCCATTTTCACCAGCTGCCATCACTTATGGTTACTTCTTTAATCTTTATGGCATTAAATATCATTTTGCATAGGTGATGAATTACAGATAATCTGCAGATTCACTAATAATAAAGTAGCTGTTATCACTTTCTCAAACATCAGGTATTAATGTCTGAACGTAACTTTTAAAGTGAAAAGTTAAGTAAAGGAGGATTCCTTTAGGACAAAGGAAGCAGGTAAAGGGAGGAAAGGAAGTGAACGATGAAGCGCGATGGCGACTTTCAGCAGCTCGGTTTGAAAACGAGCCACAGCTGCTGTCGGGGTGGGCAGAGCAACTTACTCACGACCTCCAGTGACATCATTTTCTCGCCTTGCTTCGACTTTCTAACTGGGCGCAAGGCATGCTGACATGCAGCCAATCACAACAGCTGCACAGACGCCACCCCTCCCGGTGCATCACAGGCTTAGGCGAAGCAGGTAAAGATGGACTGTGAATGAAGCCAATGATCAAAGAATAAAAGTCTGTCTCGTTACCGGGAGACACGTGAGGGAATTTGGGCTCGGAAGAGCTGGGCAGAGGGATAGTTTCCTGCTGGCTCTTAGGAGGTGCTGTGGGGTATAACACTGTGGGTTCATAAGAGGAAACATTTCAAAATTAAAGAGGATAGAGCTGGAAAAACAATAAATTCCGAGTTTGGGAAAAGCGACCATTGGGTTGGACTGATGAGGCTTTTTTAAACAAATCGTAAACACTTGAAGAGTGTCAGCATTGTTTTTGTTTGCGCTCTCACATCTAAGTGAGGGTTGGAGCTGCACTTTGGAGCCTGTTTTCCATCAGTAAAACCCTTTCAGGAAGCTTTTGAAGCTTCTCTGTGGCCCTGAGTGGAATCGAAAGACAAAGTGTGCAAGCGAGGAGAAAAGAAAGAAGGAGGCATAATCACCAGAGGTGCGTGGAGCTCCGGGGAAACCTGAGTTTTTGAGTAAAGTGGGGAACTGAGGTCTCGTCCCGTTGTGCAGAGCTGCAAACAAGTCAGCAGATAGTAAAGAAAAACATCGTTTTGAACGAGCAGCTCAGGAGACAGATGTCAAAGTGCAGCTACAGATGTGTGACAGCTGGTGAACTTCAGGACTACTGTGAGTTTTCTTTCTGCTGCAGACTTTCTAACCAGCCTGAACCTGTTCTGTGGTGGTAGCCTCTGTTGTGGTAGCCTCTGACTGTACATACCTGAACTAAAATCAAACAGATTCCACAAAGCATGTCAGGCGGAAATAATGACGAGGCAGACTGTATGTTAATGAAGGACCAAATCAAATCTTACCCAGATGAGGAGGGAAGAGGTGGTGTTTCTAAGAGAGGAAGACAACAAAGAAAATTTACTTCAAACAGAAGAATCGTGTTGAAAAGAGGAAGAACTACTAAGCCCATCATGCATCGCTTTAAATCTTTAGATCATAAAAAACAAGAAGCTTTCAATTTTGCAGAAAGTTACAGTTTCACAGTATTATGATTCAGTATTCTTTTCATCTTTGATTTTCTCAGTAACATATTTATTGCATTTTCATATTCACTCCCACAATATACTAAATGTAATGTGAAGTCGTGTCAGGAAAAACACAAATTAAGATCATTTAAACAGGAGTAAAACGGAGCGCCGTGTCCTTCCTCTAATGTGTTTGCAGAAATCACATAAGAAGCAAAACGTTTTTAGCGTTTTCATTAGCATGTGCCATTTCTGTAGCTAGCATAATACAAAAATGCTTTTCACTTTCTTTGTGGGTTCGTGCACTTTTTAGCTACCTCATGTAGTTACTGTGGATTATCTCCATGCATATTATTATAATTAGGGTTCTAAAGATGTTATGAACCAGGTGATAATGCTGCAGGTAAGAAGGAGTATCGAGTGTTGTGTTCAGCCTGGAGAGCTCGGGGAGGGGTCCGTGCGTGTAAATATCTTCTGATTCTTTAATATTTTACATGTTTTAAATGTGAAATAAAGTCATTTAAATGTCTTCTTTCACAAAAAACACTCGAATCTTCCTCTGGATGGTATGAATGCAAAAACGTCGTCTGGTGGAATTGTTCTATCATAGGTCTTAAAGGGCTAAGCAGGAGGTCGGGGTCTGCTCTCAATGTGTCCAAGGACTGAGATTTCAGTGGTGTCCACAGTTGCATGTCACATGTAGGTCACCTACCATCGGCTTGCCCAGAGGAGTGTTACGCAGCTTGTATGGCTTCTGTCCATTTTTATCTGTAAGATAAGTGCAGAAAAAAGCAGCAAAGCCAGTTCGTTAACACCATGTAGCTTTTAAAAGGTTCAACAGGTTTCTCATTTTTAGAAACATTAGAGGAAATAATCCCCCAGGAAGGTATCAAATTACATTTATAATTGAATGTAGTGTCGCTGCTTTCCTACAAAAACAAGGCTTAATGTTGTCGTTAGCCACAATGACTTCAGTGGTTAAGAGGCTCCTTACTGCCCATGTTGGTGTTGTGGATAACCGGCTTGCTCCACATGCCGCTGCGGTCGTCCTTATTGGGCCGGACGCCGAACTCATAGGGCGTGTTGGGTTTCAGGTTATCGATGACTGTGTCGCTTGTCGGGCATGTCTGGTAGATCCACTTCCTGTTCCTCTCCCTGTAGCGGATAGTGTAGAACCTGAAGGGGACGAAGGAGGAATGTCTTTACCAGCAGGAAGGTGGAGCGACTGCCTGAAAAGTGCTTTTGGGGTTCCTCAGGGTTCTAGTTTTGGTCCTTTGAATTTTAAGTTCACATCCTTATACAGAGTTTAGATATATTTCTTGTGCTGCCTACTGCAGAAAGCTCAGACTGCTCTTGTTTAAAGAGTCAGGTTTTCTCAGGAGCTTTGGTGACACTGCTGTAAAGTAAATATTATCCCAAACTATGGTCGATTTGTACTTGTACTAATACCTGCTGTGCAGAGAAATAAAGCATTGAGAGGCTAAAAAAGACTTTAGAGTTGCAGAGATGAAAAGAATTTGCCTTCAAAGGATGATTTTACATTGAATAGGTGTTTTTCCACTTTAATACGTTAGAAATGTGTCTACCTGACATTTGAGAGATTAAAAATGATATAAGGAGCCAGCATGTCTGAGTTTGAAGGTAGAAAAAGTGTGTCGCAGCAAACGAAATCACTGATGACTCTGGTTGCAGGTCTGCGTCATAGACTGTGCAGAGCGTGTTCGCCTGCATCTCGTCAAAGCTCCCCGATCACCACACTGCAAGTCTCAGAAATGGTCGGAGTGGCTCTGCGGTGCGACAAACACAAGCCGGCAGCAGCGTCTTCGGGCCGTGCGGTTTCCCTCTGGCTGCCTGAATCCGCCGTGACCTCAGCATGGAAACAACTGTGTCCATTAGGTGTTGTTAATTCTGGCGACCGCAGAGCCGATCTCCACTTTCACTTCTTCAAGTTGTGTTTTTCAGAGCAGGGATCCAAAAATGGGAGGCAGCGGCCAAACCCTCCACAGATGGAGCTGACATTAGCCTTTAATAAGACAGTGAGAGTGGCAGAGGACGCCTGGGTCAGGCTTTCCGATGGCTCCTCCAACTTGTTTGACAGCGAAGGAAAAATATGTATTATTAGAGGCAGGAGAGATGAAGGGGTGATGGAAAAGAGCACTGGTGACTCTCAGGCGGTGTAATATCACTCAGCACAGGCCGAGTCCAACTCTAAGAGCTTTTAGGGTCGTAATTCATCATCTCGATTGGTTGAAGGTGATTTGTCTCAGTAACGTCGAGCTTTCTGGTACATGAGAGGAGGCTAAAACCTTCATGGTTACTAAACCAAAGCGTTTCATGATGAATCTGAGTGGTTAGCGTTAGCGAGCAGCACTGGGACAACATGCAAAGCTAATCACCCGTTTTCCAGGCACTCGTTCATGATGTTCCCCTCATAGGGTGTCTTCAGGTGGTTTCCCCAGGACAGCAGCACTGCTGTCGGGCTGATGGAGCCGATCACCAGGTGAAGCGGCTTCTCCAGGCTCACCTTACCTGTCGGGACAGGTGAGAACAGCGTGAGCCTACGTGTCGGTCCGTTTGGCAGCCTGAGCCTCGCACGTCGCTGCCAGCATACCTGTGCAGTGCTTCTTCACGTCATTCACTGGGATCGGTTGGACGGCCACCAGGTACTTTGGTTCTGCATCTGAAAGAAAAGGAGCTCGGTTTGGTTACGTGATGAATGAAGTTTACAGCCTTTCCTACAGAAGCACGAACGCCTCCCGGGGAGTTCGTGGAGACTCAAACATGTGAGGAATTCTGGACTCTGCTGTGGTGATTGTGTCACGGCGGTCCTGTTGCCCCCCGTCCTCCCCCAGCAGACAGACGCACAGCTGTGAACGATTACAGATAAGGGGAGCGTTTCTGTGCTGAAACGTCAGGATCCGCATGTGAAAACACTCACAGCTCCTTTAATAAGAATCTGATTTCTATCCAAGTCAAACTGTTCCTGCGTTTTGTTCTTTGTGTTTTAGCTCCGCAGTCGTTCCTCTGTTCTCAGCCTCGGGTTCCTGTTCAGCACAAACTCGTGTCTGAGTCAGACTCCCCTCAGGTTACACTGCAAACTGTAACTTCAATACAGGAAAACTGTCTCAGGCGCCTAAAAAATACAGAAACCTTTTGAAAACTCCAGTATTTTATGTTCGTCAGACAGAAGTGAGGGATTGTGGGAAAGGGCAGCAGGTGACTGATATGTGAGGTCAAACTCATAGTTTCCTTTCTCAGTGACCTTTGAACTCCTCCTGGTGACAGCGGGAGCTCCGAGCTCCGCTCAGTCTGCATATTTACGGGCCCCCTCCCGCTCATTAAACCTCTCCGGGGCCTTTTGAGTGACGGATGACTGACAGCAGCTGCTGCTTCTTCGTGCCTTCAGCCTGGACACGAGGACGAACTCCTCACTGTCGACTTGAACACACTTTCTCAGCTCGTCGTCATTATGATGTGTGTGTGTGATCAGCCCGACTCCTCCTGCGTGATGATGCTTTGCAGCATGTGACGAAGCTGCTGTCAGCTGATGAAAGCGTGTTTACGGCAGCCTCCTTTTGACACTTGTCTGGACCGAGTGCGTTTAAACTCTCCAAATGTCCTCGAGCTGTTTCCGCTAAAACAAACTCGTGACTGTTGATTTGAGAGGCAGCTTTATGCACGTCTGCAGGTGTAAACACGCCCCACCCACATCAATCACCTGTCGCAGCAGGCAGACGGAGGATTTGTCTGCATTTGCTTCCTTTTTCTTATTGTGTTTGTTTGTTTGTTTGACTGCAGTTTGATTAATTGGTCTGTGCTTTGAGCACCACCCGCTGCTGCTGCGTCTCCGCTCTCAGGCAGCAAAGTTCAAACTGAAAATGCAACAGTTTCCCTGCAGAGGAAATAACGCCGTACCCCTGAAGCCACGTTTGTGTGTCATGTGGTGAAAAAACCGAACCTAGAAACCACTGGCAGTGTTGGATTTAAAGAGTCAACACTGCGGTCGCAGTCCTCCTGGAGCTGCTGATGGATGATCCTCCACCCAGGGCTTTTCAACAGGAAGCCATGAAATGTTTAAGAGCAGCTCTGATACCGCAGCACCACCCACACCATCTAACTGCCATGACATGACCTCGAGGCAGAAGTGGCAGCGACGAGAGACGAGCGGCGAAAATGAAGGAGATTAAATTAAAATTCTGCCGAAGGAGCGCCGAGTTCCTCCTGATTCCAACTGTTTACAGTATTTATCATCCATCTTCTGGGTTTCATTTTCCCACAGAGGGGAAAGTAAACATGACACGGAAGAACGGGATATCTTATTTTCCCAGCAGCACATGAACTCAGCATGGCTCACAATGCCAAGGAAGGAAGAAACGCTCCGACTGGAATTATTAAAAAGAAATAATCTGAAGATGTTTGCGTCCGCGATGAGCCGTCCACCAAAGCGCCGACACGTCATGTGCACTTTGGTATGAAGATATGAAGCCAATAATAAAAGTATCTTCTGTGTCATCACAAATACACCAAGAAGAATGAAACCAGACTCCATACAAAGTGAAAGAGTTAAAATAAAGAGCTCCACGTTTTGACCGAGCATCTTAATGAGAAACACAGAGAAGCAAAGTTAGTGTTTACATTTATCTGCGTTCATCAGGAACACGCTGAAGCTCTGCTCATTTAAACAAGAGGGGAAGTGTCCGCTGCCAAACTTCTGCCAAAGTTCGGACGTTTTCATCAAAGCCAATCAAGCTCTCGCAGGCGATGAGACAATGCTCTGATCACTCCACCTAACCTGCTGCCAACTTTTCAGGCGCTTCCATCAATCATCCGAGGCCAAACCAATGGATTCCTCACCAGAACTCCATCCAGGGAAGCTGTCAGGCTTCCGATGAAATCTGGCTATTTTTACCATACAAGACTGTAAGAAAACGAACGATAAAAACATTATCATCATGTCCACCGATCTCCATCGGCCGGACAAAGTGGATATCACAGTCCTGTACATTCATCAGATAACTAGTGAAGCTCTTACAGCATGAAGAAAGTATTCAAAACACTGCCACCAAACTCCATCCGAACACTACAGAACCATCCCCACCCACTGCCAGCTGGATGAAAGGACTCTCGAAGCTGATAAGACTCAGTCGGGTCATTTATGAACAGCCCAATTTGGTTGATTTCAAGTGCAGAGCTAAAGTGTCTGAATGAGAACGTCCAAGAAGACAGTTGTCCATCAACCAAAGTGTTGGAGAGGTTTGACTTCATCGTGCCAACCTACAGGGAGCAAAGCTCGTCAACAGCCCTCAGCCACAGTCAGTAGCACTTTAATGTTTGATTTTGCCAACATGCATCGCAGTCTGGGTCCAGGATTTATGTTTCTGCACTCCGAGTCTCTCACTACAGCAAAAGCATCCAAGGTCATCACGACATTCAGCCAAAATTGGTGCATTTTTTGGCGAACATACTGCAAAGCCAATATTTCTCATCAAATGATGAATGGGCTTTCCTGCTTGAGGGGAAAAGTCCTCATCATTCTGGTCTAAAAGCCAAAAGCTGCTGCAATCATTTAGTCCAAAATCCACAGGATTGCAAACAAACTCATCCTGCATGTGTTGACGGACGACTTTCAGCAGGTTTTCCGTTAACCCTCTCACTGTGGTCCGTTACACGCACTGCAACGTCACAACTGTCAGAGCTCTCCTGGCGCGACGGGATCAAGATTCTTGGCCGAGCTTCAGAAAAAGGATCAGAGCCACCTGCTGCTGTCTCCGTGAGACTCCTCCGCTTCTCAGAGCTTCTCACGTTCCGCTTTTCCCAAAAGCGTTCCTGCAGAAACTCTCGGCTTCCCACGAGCGTAAAGGTTTAGACATGGAGGTTTGGTGGTCACACACATGCAGAAACAAACGCTCCGCAATCAAAACAACACAAAGTCCGGGTTTGGCACAGATTTAAGCAGCTCCTCGTGAAGCTGCTCTTAATATGTTAAAGGCCGACACTAATAAGTTCAGGCTCTGAGAATTCTGTACAGGCTAAACGTTTGGACAAAGAAGGAAAAGGTTTAACGTTGCCTCACTGCTGCACCTTTCTCTCCCAAATCATTTCCAGGAATCTTTTGAGGAATTTTACAAAGATCAACATGTTGGTACTGATTGAAAGCAAATGGAAAATGAAAATGGAAAACATTGTAAACACACACACACACACTGTAAATATGAAGATGTATTTCTGGATCGTACCCATCTCGGTTTCGTAGGGTTGCCCGTTTTCAGGCAGCTGGATGAACTGTTTGGAGAACATGCTGCTGCCGTAACCCAGGATGTAACCCTCCAGCTTCACGTCTGGACTCGGACGCACGAACTTCATCACGATGGTGTCACCGGTGGCGTTGATTCGAACCTTCATGTTCTGACGACGCACTGAGGAGGAGGAACATTAGGAACAGTGAGGCGAAATAATGGAATAACCCAATCAAACAGTAATGAAACCAAAGGTTCAGCGTCTTCTCTGAGTCCTGTAGGACCTCTCTAAACATTAAAGCCAAAGACACTTTGGCTGATTCCAAACTTGGGTTTTATTTGTTTTGAAAGCTGATTCTTTCATATTTATGCTTGCTGAATACAACTTTGCATGCCGGTTTGACGCCACGAAACGAAGATTTTAATTGGAAAAAAGTTTCCTTTTCTGAGAGTCGTGTTGTATCAGTGTCTGTTCCCTCCTGCCGAGGCGCCGCTGAGCTCTGCACAAAGCCGTGCAGCTAACTTTAGAACACAGTGATGATAATTACAGGAGAAACAGCTGGAGGGAAACCAGGCGATGAAACGGGGGAGTGTAGTTTCTGTTGTGCTTCCTGTTCGACACTCACTGCAGGTTTACCCTAAGGTTAGTGTAACGTGGTACAACAGGATATCCACAGTCCCAGCTCAGCACTAAAGCTTAGTCCAGCCCACTCAGTCACGTTTAAATGCAGCAGGTTCCCCTTCACGGTCTTTTCCGTGGCGTCTACAATAGAAACCATGAGACTGTGGCCACATGTGCAGCAAACTGTCACAGGATGAAAACGGAGCAGAAACTTGTTGCAGATGACAGAAGTTTTCTTTCTAACATGTGGTTCATGTTCTCGAGGGGTCCATTTTAACACGAAACAGGATCCTTTACTGAATCAAGCCAACAAAACCAAACTGCAACTGAAAAAAGTAAAGGTCAGCTTTGAGAAATCAAAGGCAGTAAAAACAACCAGACTGGTGACAGTCTTACTGATGTTAGCCTCCATTTCTGGGCCGAAACCCAACAAAACACCAAGAAGGACACAAACTGAGGTCTCCTGATAATTTTCTCTTGATGACCAACATGGCTGCATTTGGTGCATCTGGCACAGATGGCATGCTCCAGAATAAGAAAGGGTTCGCTCACCAACTTTGGCTTTTTGTAATCTTCTGTTGGAGAGAAAATGTATTTTCTTTGAGCTCAAACTGAGAAAATGGTTTGTTTGTTTGTCAGTTTTCTTTTTCTTATCTGAAGTTATGTTGAAATGGTAGCAAGATGACCTTTTCCCCAGCCGGGTCTTCCGACTCTGCCTGGGGGGGATCCATGTGAGATCTATAACTGAGTTCTTGGGCTACCTTATGGTCTCCTCAGAGCTTGGCATGCACAGAAAAACCTGGGCGGGTGTCCAGAAGGCATCTGGATCAGATGCCCAAACGACCTCAGCTGGAGAGCGGCGGCTCTGCTCTTCGCTCGGTCCAGTTTTCAGGAACATGGAAGTTTCTGATGGGAGGACTGAAGGTACAGTCTGCTCTGCAGAGCGAGTCATGGTTTGATTGCATTTCACGCTGGCTGATATCTCATCTCCATCCACGCTGTGTGTATCGTGTGTTTTCTGGTTTCCCTGAGAGCCTCCGCTCGAGTGCTTCATGAGCGTGATCGGTGTCCGGTGGCAGATGAACCAGATCTCTGTCTGCAGGGTTCAGTTGTGCTGTCGTGACCCACAAATGAAACTTTAACAGGAACAAAACGTTTCAGTCCTGCAGCGTTTTTCCTGATTTTCCAGCCCCCGGAGCGCCGACCGTGTGCTCACACAGGAAAGCGTGAGGAGGCCCAAGTTCAGGATGTTACTCAACCAACAAGCTGCTTGAAACCAGGCCAGCATCAGAACTGTTCAGAACTTGCAGGCACGAACCGGACTTCCACTTCCTGTGGCTCGTTATCTGCACATCGATGAAACAGTGTAAACAGAGTTCACGCTGACTAACTGACTTTCACTGCATCAACATCGAGGCTGCTTCGTGGTTACACTCAAACTGAGCTGTGGAAACGAAAACACCGGATTCAGCAGGACCTCTTTGAGGCTTCAGCACCAGCGAGCAGCTGCTGTTTTTTCCAACACTTTCCCACCATTTAAAGATCGTCAGCTCGCTCAGACACGATGAAGCCGTTAAGAGTTCGTCTGCAGTTGGTTTTGTCTCGAGTCCACACCGTGAAAACATCTGACGCTCTGCGGTCCTCTCGGCGCCTTCATGTGGCTTCATGAAGGCATGAAGACGGCCTTCTGAAGAGAACCTGTTAGCTGCATGTTGGCGTGATGGTTCCCACATGGAGATCCCAAAGCTCCTCAGCGCCTTCCTTCCTCAGGAATTCACCACGCAGTTGCTTTAGCTTCCAGTCATGTGACTGATGGTCTTCCTCATCAGGCAGACGCCGTCCAGCTGTCACGGCTTTGGAGATGAAATATTTCAGAGCCTTTTAACGACTGTTTTTGTCCATTTGATTGATTTCTTAAGATGTGTAGCAGAAGTTATTAAAATAACTCCGATCACTGCAGCAGCTAAACGGGACTGTTGAATATTGTCTAAAACCTTTTCACGAATCCTAAATGTATTCTGCACAAAGGGTCAATAAAACCTGCACATGATGCTCCTAACTAATGAGCCGAGTGTCTCCTGCAGCTGAACTGAGGCTCTGAGATGTTCACATGAGAGGTTGTTCAGTGGAAGGTTAAATTAACTGCCTCTTCAGAGAAGTGACGGCAGGTTAGCGTGAAGCCAAATCGAGCCGTTTAAAGTGATTTTTCTGCTCCTGAACTGTGT
>VOQJ01037029.1:7904-17973 GCA_015052665.1 Apistogramma diplotaenia | reverse complement strand
GAACTGTGTTGTTTTAGCTGATTAACTCTCTGTGCAGCAGCTCAGCGGAGCAATCAGGTCTAATTAGGCGTTAAAGCCTCCTGAAATGAACAGCATGTGCCCATGTGTCATTGTGCTCGAGTACATCCAGTCCATCATCTCGTCGAGGCTTTTTCGGTCTGTTTGTTCGTGCAGATCCGGATGGGAAAAGCCTGCCGAGAGGCCGACAGGCTGGACGTGTGGAATCATGCAGCTCATTCTTGGCAGCGGCGCTGAGCTGTCGGAGGCAGAGGGATAAACCTCGACATCGCCCCCCTCCCTCCCTAAAGAAACAAAAAACAGTGCTTAATATAGATGAGAGCACTCCCTCCCAGCAGCCTGGACAACATCTCGCAGCTGCAGCAGTTTTCTCTGTGTGTCAAACTCGGACGTCGCTGTAATGACTCTCACTCGTCCTCAGAAACAAATGGACTCTGAGGCAAAAACATTAAGCACAGCAAAGCACACAAGCGCCTGCAAAGTGGGTCTCACACGAGAGAAGCAGCACAGACAACCATAAGGGACCAACGAGAACCAACAGGAGAACCTCAGCAGTGAGGAAGCACAGAAATAAAGAACTGTAAGCTGCACAGTAACCACAGCACCACAAATAACACAAAGTCACCAAGTGCATTGAAATCACATATTTAGAGAACCACAAAGATGTGACAGAGTACCAACATGTGAAGCAAAGCCCTTCTACAGTGTATGTGGTGGTGTGATAATCAAAATCAGCTAAAAGCATGAACTGATTAGGTTCTAACATGGTTTCTGTTACAGAGCCACCTGCAGGACATGTAAGTGTCCTGCAGGTGGCTCTTACTGATGTTTCTGCCTTATCAGGCATTAAAGGTGACTTAAATCCTCTGCCTGAGGCTGCGTCCTGTTTCTGCACGCGCTCAGTGTGCAGCACCTCCGTTTAAGGGAAGAAATGTGAGCAGACAGCAGAGAGAGCCAAGTCACCAGCTGCAGTGGTCAAACAGCACAATGGCAGCACACAGCACAGGCTCCACTATCTCCAGTCCAGCTGCTGATTTCACTGTGACGGTCCTGTGGAGGGAAACACCTCACAAATGGCTCGAAAGTGACTGAATTTGAATCGACAGAAATAATTAGGAGAGAAATTATCAGGGGTGTGTGTCACTGCCCCCTATAGGTTACCCCCAGAGCTGCACTAAAACCCATTATCATCCCCGTGTCATTGACGAGGGGCCAGAAAAATCAAACCAAAGACAAGTTAAGAGTCACAGAATCAAAACGAACAAAACGAACAAAACGAACAAAACGAACAAAACCACAAACGCTATGTAGTTTATTTCAGCTGTAAAATTTAACATAAAACTGTGGCTCTGACCGACTCACTGCTGGAGCCTCAAGTGGCTGTGAGAGGAACTGCATGTGCTAAGAAGGTTAAAACTTACAAAAACTTTTAAACAATGCCAGAAGGTGCGCCCCCTTCAGGCCAAGTGCCATGTTATATTATTAGAATAAAGAAAACGAGAGGAATCAAACAACTCTGAAACGTCTTTAATAAAAATGAAAAACTGAGAAAAGAATCGGCGCCCCCTGCAGGCCACTAACTACCTGGATGTTTAACAGAAGGGAAATTGTCGTTTTCTTCAGAGGATGAACTTTATATTCACTCAAAAATATGATAAAACAGTTCCACGTGCAAAGTTATAACTCTCAAAGCCCATTTGTACCTACATGCATGCAAAGAAATGAATAGAAAACAGCTGTTGTTGCAGCAGCCTCTCAGGACACTAAACAGGACACGTATGGAAGTTTAAAAATGACAAAACCGCTGCAGCTGGCTGGAATCTCCCAGTGATTTAAGCCCTTTGCACACTCTGAGAGCTGCGTGTAATCTCCTGTTTGGCTGGTAAACCTTTTCCTTTAAGACCTTCGGTGTAAAACAGTGATGAGTCTAACAGCTGTATGTGGGCGTGGCCTAACTGTTGTTAAGGTTCCCCTGGATGTGATAAAAACAGCTGAAACAAACAAAACCAGACCAGGACTTAGCACGAAACGTGTCCCTGTGTGCTTTTTATTCTTCACCACTTTAATTATATTTGTGCTCACTCAGTAGTTCTGTCACCAATAAACTTCCCTATAAAGGAAGAAACACATGCAAAACATCTCAAACATGGAGCTGCTCTGAACACATCAGCCTCTCTGTGCCTGACTGTTGTTCTTGGCTGCCTCTCAGCCGGTGAGGTCATCTTCTCCGAGCCGTCACGTCGGACCACCGTGCGCCTCGCTCTCAATGAGGGGATTTTATCATCTTACATAACTTCAAAAGCTCAATGAGGCAGAAAAATCACAGGTTTTATCATGAATCCGTCCCTCCTCCGGAGCTGCACACCTGCAGAAAACCTGGCTGCAGGAACCGACAGACACCAAACCAAACCCGCTGCAGCGCGCAGCCAAAAGGCAATCAGGAAGAGGCCAGAACCCTCTGAAAGAGCATTCTGTCACTCGTCTGCAGCTGCAAACCATTATTCGAGCCGAAGATGCTGACTCAGCAGAAAGGCGAGAAGGCACTGATGACAGAATCGGACAAACACCTGCAGGCGAGGAGCTGCACAGGTCGTTCCCGGCACACACCGCAGATCAGGGAACAGCCAACAGGCGCTCCGAGGAGCCAAATCTGCTGATTGTGTTTCAGCTCAGGACGAGTAGAAGCATGAAAGCTCTTCAGCTCTTAAATACTCGACTTCCTCAGCTTTGAGTCACAGGAGAAGCAAAAACCCTCACAGACATTTAACTGCCCCCTGTTTGTTTTATTAATTACCTTTCAGGTGATTGGAATCTTTTGTTTCCACTGCAGCCTGCTGACTTTGCACCTTTAAGATTGCCTTCACGTTGGCCAGTTTCTGCATTGTTCTCCCGTCTCACTTAGCCAGAAACCTGCAGCCACAGATTCATTCACTGACTCCTGCATTGTTGCCATCATAGTTGTGCTGCATGCCTTTGCTTTCATCTTTGCATTTTTCCACATTTTCATGACTCAAACCTGATTTCTTTTATTCCCACATGTTCACATATTAAAACAGCTATTTGCTTCCGTCCTATCTGACATAACTGCCCCTTTAGTTCCTGCAGACATTGAGTTAGATTTGCTCTCAGTGTCACTGAGCAGCTCTGTTCCTCTCATTTATTTCCCTGCACTTTCTTTATTCACCAACTTCTCACTAATACTTTCTCTTCAAGTTTTCTTCATGTCAGTCTCTTTAATTGCATTTTTGTGTTAAATGAACCATTTGCTTCTTTCCTTTAATCCTGTTTCATCTTTCTGCTCCTGCCTGATGATCCCTCTTTCCCGCCCTCCTGCAGCTGCTTCATGACCCCTCTTTTCCCGCCTCGTTCCATCCACCTCAGCGTGTTCTCGTGCAGCTTTTATCTGCATGTGGTTTTTGTGCACTTGCCTCTGATCCTCTGTGCAGGGATGGCGCTGAGGAGAATCGTGCCCCCCAGCAGCAGGAGGAGGACTCGGAGGAGGAGAGCGACGCCCGCCATGACCTCTCAGAGCTTCAGCTTGCAGGAGACGAGGATGAAGGTGGTGATGGAGCCTCTGGGGTTAGCCTGGCGATGAAGATGGTGAGCAGGTCTGAAGAATGAGGCGCGACCAGGAGCTGGACAACTTCACTAAGCGTCTGTCCCTGCAGGTCGGACTTAGGACTTGTTCAGCTGTCGGACGTCCTCGCTGTGAAGTGGGGGACCACTGAAACACCAACATCTATAGCTTCGGCAGGTGGGCGTGGCCTGGAAGCCCCCACATACAGTCCTCTTACTGTACGCGCCCTCCTCTCGCCGCTCCCCTCCCTTTCCTCTCTCTGGACCTCAAACATGATTTTTTCTCTCTCTCTGCTTTTTTCATCATGCACACCTCCTCCTCCTCCTCCTCCTCCTCCTCCTCCCTCTCCTGGATGTGTTGTTTTCCAGGGTTTGGCAGTTGCACACTTCACACCGCATCAACACAGGAGGTTACCAGCAAGCTGTGATCACAAAGAACCACAAACATGAATCAGAATCAGCGTCAGAAGCCAAATCATCTGTTCGCTTTCTTTTCCATGTTTGTCGTTCCGAGAATTAACGAGAAAGTGAGAAAAGCTTTTTTGTTACTTTGTTTCTCTTTGCAGTCCTTTTGTTTTTATCTGTTTTTGTGACTTTTTGTAGTTGTTTCATTTCTCTTTATTGTGTTGTTTGTTTGTAGCGTTGTGTGGTTACTTTGTGTCATTTTGTTTCTTGTTTTAATTGTTACTTTGTTTCATCTTGTTGTTGTTGCTTTATTTAGTTTCTCTCAGCTCTTTGTTGCACTTTGTTGTTATTTGACTCTCTTGTGGTTTTGTTTAGATTGTTCGTCCCTCTCTGGTTATTCTGTTGCTTTTTGATGTTTCTGTAGTTTTGCTTGTTTGTTGTTTGTTGTTGTTTATTGTATCTCTTTCAGTTGTTTTGGAGTTGTTTGTTTCTCTTTGTGTTTTTTTGATGGTTTGTCTTTGTATTCCATCATACTTGTAACTCTGTAATTTTCCAAAAAATTAAACACTAATAAGACCCAGGGGCCCCGACCTCACGGGGCCTCCAGCTCACTGAGTAATCTAATGATGTTCGTAAAGACTGCACATGCTGACAGCTTGTTAAGGCGAGTCCCCCTTGTGGCGTGAGCAGTGTTTACTGTACTTAATTTCTGTATAATTGCAGCCTCATGTTTTACCATCATCACCTAAATGATGTTGATAGCAGAGGTTTTGTTGCTTGGCTCAAAGCGCAGCAGCTGGATGGGGAACATGTGTGTGGGTGGAGCTCCGAGCTTCGTACTGACAGGAATGACAGGAATGTAAATCAGCCGGCGATGTTTCACACGTACAAAACTGAACAACACACACACACACACACACACTGGTCACAGCAGCGGTGTGTTTGGGTCACTGAGGTTTGTGCGCACGTGCTTCCAGTAGAACTCATGAAACCGGAGCGTCCTCGGTGGCCCCGCCGCTCCTGGACCTGAGACCGATGGGGAGACGCGCACAAACTCCACCCGCATCGCAGCACATCCGCCCGCTTCACACGTGCATGCTGAGAACAGCCGCGGAGCCAAAAGCTCTGACATGTTTTCTCCAAGTTGGAGCCTGAACGGAGGGAGGATGAAGAGGAGGCGGAGCGATGACTGAAAGGAAAACCCGAAACCTGGCTCCGGACTCCGGGTTTGTGCATCCAGCACGTGGCGTCACATGCGACAGGATGGAGGCGGAGTGGCAAACCTCCAAACAGCAGCTAATGCAGAGGAAGAATGAAGTATATGAGCTTCATGTTGCGCAACAGCAGAGCTGCAATAAAGGGAATGATGACAGGTGCGCATCAAGAGTCAGTACTGTAACGAGGGTGTAAGGAAAGTGTAGCACTGACAGAGCAGCGCTCATCCTGCGGCTGCGTCATCGTTTATTAATATAAACTCTATCTGAGCTGATGCACTGGATCAGTTTCCCCCAGTGGTCCAGTGCGGTACTGCAACCAAACACTGTGATCCACACTGAAGCTTATATTTGCTTCAGTTTTACTTTGGTACATTCATCATGCACTGATTTCATATTCATGAGTTTCTATCATATTTGTTTCTCTTCCTCTTTAATCTTTGTTGGATGTTTCATATTCATGCAAATGTTTTTCAAAATGCACCCCCATGAATTACTTTTAACATGCTCAGAGCCCCCTGCCCCACCCACCACCACCCTTTTTTACCCTCATAACTTACCAATTCACTTCCACTCTGCTGTTAACTCGCTCAGTGTTGCAGGGTTTCTTCTCATCAGTCTGTTTAAGTCAGACAGTGCTGATCTTATACAGTTTTCTGCTTATTCGGGGCTTCTTGTTATCTGGTTACAAGTGTTACAAGTTTTTTTCCACAATCTTTGTTCGTTTAAGTTTCCGCCTCCCAGTTAAAACCCGTTTACTTCCACTTTAAAACGTCATTGTGGGTAGTTTTAACTTTGTTTCCTTGGATTTTCCCATGTTTCATCTTACTAATTACAAACTGTCAGTTCGTTACTTGCAGCAAAGTAAAATCACTAATATCACACTTTTGGATTTTACTTCAACCTAATGATGTATTACTTTTCAGTGTGAAACCCTCTACTGTTACTATTAGGCTTCAAACTTTCCTTCATGACCCACAGCATGTCTTTGGTCCTGTCTCTGCTCTGCCCCTCCCTGAGCCTGCTTCTGCTGCAGGTTTCTTCCTGTTTAAAGGGAGTTTTTCCTTCCCACTGTCACCAGGTGCTGCTCACAGGGGGCCGTTTTGACTGCTGGGTTTAATCTGTAATTATTGTAGGTCTTTACCTTATGATATAAAGTGCCTTGAGTTGACTGTTGTGAATTGGCGCTGTATAAATGAAATAAAATTGAATTGAAATTTAATCTGTAGCTTTTTATCAACTTTATATGTCACTTTAAACCAGTTTGATGAAGAACTCGAGTGGGTGTGATTTTCACTGCGCTGCTCTGAAGTGTGAAAGTTGCAGGTTTAAACTGGCAGTAAAGAGTCTGACAGCTGCAAACAACAAGCTTCGACGCGCTGCTGCCAAAGGCAACACTTCGGGCCGTGAGAGCTCGTCCTCTGGTCCCGCCCGCCTGCGTGAAGCCTGCGTGAAGCCTGCGGGAAGCTTGTTTTTCCCAGCGAGCAGCAGAGCGGCTCCACGCTGCGGCCCGTAAAACCTAAACGCTGCCACATCAAACGGCAGCCAGACTCGACGGGCTCGGACTAATTAAGGATCTTGTTATTACAAACATACCCATAGCCCGGGGCTCTACGCTCCCATTGCACTCTGCTAATTGGGCTAATGACGCTAACGCTGCCAATTAGGTCAACGAGCCGCTCTTATCCTGCGGCCAATTTACGCAAAACAAGTCGATTTAACAGTTAAGACTGAACTGTGATGGCAGATAAAACATTTACACACCGATCAATTAACACTAATAATACCACCACCATTACTGTTACTAATTAGCATAATAAAACGTTGTGTTCCAGCGTGATTAAACATTAATGTCAAACAGCGAATCATGGCGTCACAGCAGTGACGATGCTGATGCGTCTAATCAACGTGACTGATTCCATCCCTGAATTGCAGCAGTATCAGTTTCGTGGATCAAGTCCAGTTTTCTTCATCCTCCTCCTCACTCATCTGTAACGTTTAAACGGCTTCAGATGCGTCACGACTGCGCTGGTCTGAAAGAAGACAAGCTGGTGCCAGCGGTGAGTCCATGAAGAAATGAGACGAACGTTTGGCTTCGTTTGGAGGAAATTGGTAGAAAATGAAGCACATGACATTTACGGCATGCTGCAGCCTTAAGAAGGCAGCCTGCTGATATCTTGATTGGTCTGAATATTAACACAAACACATGTCTTCGCAGAGAGTTTTAAAAAGGGCTCGCTCCGTCTGACTGAACTTTGACCTCCAGGGCTTCAGGGTTCCTCCGCCCTCTGCTGCTCCCGGGAGCTCTTTAACCAATCAAACGGCCCCGGCTGCCAAAGCGCCGGAGCCCACGCGGCACCTGCATCACATCACGGTGATGAGCGCTGAAGCCAGGAGAGAGAAAACCCAGCGATGCTTATATAAGCGTTTTTCTTTGAGGGGGAAACTGTGCACAATGCTGCCTTTGTCTGCCTGCAGGCCTCTGCAGCCCAGCGGAGAGAGAACACGAAAACAGAGCCAAACAGGCTGAAACTGGTGTTCCTAATCTCTCCATTCAATCAACATTAATTATGCTTAATAAATGCCGGGGCTTCACCTTGTTTGAATTATGAGAGCTGCAATAACTGAGGGATTTTAGTGCCGTTTGAGCAGCTTCTTAACATGAAGAGACCTGTTGAATGAATCCATTTAATGACCCCAATCTGATGAGCTTCATCTGCACTTAATCTGAAGATTAAAAGTAGGTTTTTAGGTTCCGTCTGCTCCCAGCTTTGCATGACGGTTCACTCAAAGACACTGTGGTCTTATTAGGAGTTAGCATGAGAGCTAATTCACCTGTCAGCCACTGACAGCATGAAATATGAGCTTACCTTGTGGCTCTGAAACGTCAAGGCAAGCAGAAGAACCTTATAGCTGTGTTCTTTGAACGGCCACCAGGGAGGAGGGGGAGCCTGGCTGGAAAATGACTTCCTGTCCTACAGAAGCCGATGTAAAAGCCTCTCTCTGCCCGACCTCTGCAGCACTTTACGGGCTGAGTCACTGCAAGGTCTGATAAAACATTAACTCCATTTTGGAAAGTTGGGCCCCTGAAGAGCTGAGAGCAGGGGTCTACCTGTAGAGAGCACCTGTGTCACCACCATGTGACGGCAGCATTGTAACGGACGAAGAGCTTTGACTTCTTGTGTTTCATTCCCGGGGAACATGATGCACGGCTCCAGCCGCGCAGCTGGGCTTTTGGGAGTGCACGAGTGTCAGGTAGGAGGGAACCGCATGCTCACCGGCTGCTGGTATCTGCTAATTAGTGCCCATCCACCTCTCTGACTGACAGATGGATGCGCCTCCACCTGCCTGTCAATCAGAATCAGACTTTATTGATCCCAGAGAGAAATTTCTGTCGTTACAGCTGCAGCTGATGTTGTACAGAAGGAATAAAAACACTCTGATCATTTAAATAAAGTAAAACCAAAACTCAGTGAAAACATAAGAAGTAAACAGATTTGGGCATAAACATCAAGGCAGTGGCTGTGGTGATAATAAAGGTAAATGGACCACATTGATGTATATGTACACGCAATAAATGACATGGTGACACAGCCTCACCTGTTGAGGGAGGAGTTACAGAGTGTGATGTCACAGGTAGGAACGAGCACCTGTGGGCTCTGTGGTGCATTTTGGTGGGAGGAGCGTGAATGTGCTCCTGTGAGCCGTCACTGTGTCGGAGAGTGGGTGGGAGCCACTGTCCATGATGGCCTGCAGCTCAGACAGCAAATAAAAACATCGCCCTCTGCAGTGATTATGAAGAACTTGATCAGGTTTCTCCTGCAGGCTTAAAGAGGCTCACTTTTGAGGCCTCAAGTGGCCATGAGAGGAACTGCAGGCTTCGCCTCAGTCGGATTAAACACGTTCTCGACCTCTCTCTCATTTTCTCGACTTGAATTGAAGTGAAGATGACCTCCTCGAGTATCTCCAGCTCCATTTAGACGAATCCGCTCTGATGGAGCTCCACCAGTTTTCTCTCCACCTGTTCCCTTCAAGGATTTTTCTCTCCATGGCTGAATGCTCAGGAAGTATCAGCACTGCCGGCCCCGGTCCTCAGGTGGGCGCGGGGTAATGAGGTAATTACCAGATTGTTTGATGCTTCTTTCCAAGCGCCTTGAACGGATTCCCAGAGACACGTGTGGCTTCGCAGCCGGAGCCTCAGACTCCTGCTGGAGAGTGGGGGGGCCTCGGATCGGATGGCAGACGAGACAGAAAGGGGAAAGTTTCAAAACACAAAGAGTTCCTCAGTGCTCGCCTGTGCTGGTTCAGGGGCTGCTGGGAAACTGGCGGACGGACGAGGGAAATGATGACGAACGCTCGGCGCTGCGGACGAGTCGGTTTCTGAGGTTCACCGAGCTTCTTTGGAAGAAAACCGAGGCAAACCCAAAAATTAAAGCCCAAACCGTCTGTTGTCAGAATCACTTCCAGCCGCACAAGTTTCCTGAGCAGTGAGGAAACACTTCAGGTCCACAAATACAAGTAAAGACTAGCTGCAGTCAGCTTCTTTAAACCAACACTGTTAGTGTTGATGGTAAACACCCCCCCCCCCCGCCCCCCCATGTGCTGTGTGTTTGACTCCATGCACGATGAGCTAAATGCAGACAAATAAAGCTCCTCTTCTAAAACAAAATCCCTCTCTAATTGGAATTATTAGAAAATGGGCGCATTTAGGAACCATGAAATTAGAGTGGTGCTGCCGAGTTGCACGGTGTGTGAAATTCCCCAATGTTCTGCTGGCTCGAAGAGCTCCAGACTTCCTCGGGCATTACCTTCAGTACAGAAACTGTGTCCCAGGAGCTCAAAGGTGCAGGTTTCCG
>VOQJ01037021.1:11714-25128 GCA_015052665.1 Apistogramma diplotaenia | reverse complement strand
GCCCCTCCCTGAGCCTGGTTCTGCTGGAGGTTTCTTCCTATTAAAAGGGAGTTTTTCCTTCCCACTGTCACCATGTGCTTGCTCATAGGGGGTCGTTTGACTGTTAATTTTTCTCTGAAGTTATTGTAGGGTCTTTACCTTACAACATAAAGCGCCTTGAGGTGACTGTTGTTATGATCTAATGCTATGTGAATTGAACTGAACTGAACTGAACTGAACTGAACTGAAGTGAAGTGAATTGAATTGAATTGAATTGAAGGAGCTCTGCACTCTTGGAGTGCTTCTTGTTTTCAATGTTATTGTTAATGTGTTCATGAGTCTTTATGTCTATATGCGTTTATGTGGATGGCTTTTAATGTTTGTTTAATATGTTCCATGGTTATGTTTTTTCCCTTATCAGTCATTTGAGGACACATCAGAATTCAGTTTTATATTGGACTTAGACCAGGCAAGCATGGGGACCAGTCAGTGATATCAGCTCCTTAATGGTGGTGGCTGTGGCTCAGGAGGCAGAACAAGTTACCTTCTAATCAGATGGTTGGTGGTTTGATTCTGGCTGCTCCAGTCCGCATGCCAAAGTATCCTTGGGTAAGATAATGAACCCCATGTTGTTGTCCAATGCACTCATTGGAGTGTGAATGTGTGTGAATGTTAGATAGAAAGCACTTAGGTGTAGAAGAAAGAGCCTGTATAAATGGGTGTGAGGATGAATGTTGAATGAGGCATGTTGTATAAAAATTGGATTAGATTCGACTTTAGGAATATTCCAACAGGGAATCTTTGTGTGCTTTGAGTGCTCAAGTAAAGTCCAAGAACCAAGGATCTTGGTCAGGATAAAGGTTGGATGTAGTCCCCACATCAGTAAAAGCCTTCCTGTTTTGGAGACTGCCCCTTTAGTGCACCTGTCCATCTGTCCACCCCCCCCCCCCCCCCCCAATGGGAGATGAGACAGCCTACAGAGAGGAGGTCCTGAAGTTGACAGCCTGGTGTTCAGTGAACAACCTGACGCTGAACACCATGAAAACCCAAGAGATCATCATTGACTCCAGGGAGCACAGGACTGACCCAGCTCTGTGTGCACGCCACCACCTGGAGAGCATTTTGATAGCCGACTCAAGGTCGACACCAGGGAGCCGAATTCCAGATAGGCAGGTGTTGTTTGGGTCAGGTTGCTCTTGTTTTACCAGCAGCCAGAAAACATCACAGCTGTTATCAAGAAGGCTCAGCAGCGACTTCATTTCCTGAAGAACAACTTGGACTCAAACCTGCTGCTGACCTTCTACCGCTCATCCATCGAGAGCCTGCTCGTTGGCTGCCCTGTCCCCTCCCTGATGGACATCTTCACCTCCCGCCTAACATATGTATATAATTATATTACCATCACAGTTTTTAAATGTATATATTTTGTAACCATTTATTTTGTTCTGTATTTTTGGTTCATGCACTGAATGGGAGTGGCCCTCCAATCTCGTTGTACAGCTGTATAATGACAATAAAGGCATTCTATTCTATTCTATTCTATTCTATTCTATTCTAGTCTCCGTCTGCCACATAACTCACCAGATCAAAATCCCACATGTAACTGACGTGATGCTCTGATTAAAAAGTGTTCCTTTAACGTTCTGAGACATAAGGAACTCCCAAATTCTGGGATAAAGTACAGTTTGTTACTATATATGCTTCTGTTGCATGTGTGCACAAACTTACTTCCAAATGAAGGATTTTGTCTCTAGGTTGTTGCTTGGTGTCCTTTGCCCCTTGAATCCAACTGTGGCTCCCTCCATCATCTCTGAGAGTTGTACTGAAGATGAGGCTGTAAACCTACAGGACACACAAAACTGGCAATGAGCCTTTCACATCACTGTGGAGGAATTTTGGCCCACTATAATAATTTATAATTAATGGAGGGTTTTCGAGTATGAGCAACCGAGAGGCAGGTACACCTGTGCAGGTCACCAGTCTGTCACAGGGCCAACACAGAGAGACAGACAACCATTCACACCTGTGGGTAATTTAAAGTGACCAGTTAACCTAACCCCAGTAAGTGCATATAAATATAAATACAATTTAAAATACATATGGTCTTGTACACCCCATGACCCACCTCTAAGCTCACCTCTGGGTCTTTACCCAGGTTATCTTTGTCTAATATTCAGATGTGTCTGATGATCTGAAACACTTAAGTGTGGAAAAATATGCAAAAAAAATAATAAAAACAAAGGAAATCAGGATTGCTTCAGTATTGCTTCAGCCAAAACCATGTCTTTATTTTTTGGTTGCTAAGAGATGAACAAACTTAAAACACATCTTTACTCCTAATGGATTTTGTCAATGGACAGATTACTATTACAACGTCTGGGGGAAACAAAACCCCAAAAACCTATAGTAAAATGACAGCAGTTTACTGAACGTCACTGAGCTGAGACAAACTGAACAGAGCAGCAGCGAAGCGGCGTGATTGTGTTGGTAATGCTGAGTCACCTCTCGGAGGCTCACTGGACTGTTGAGCAGGAGGTTGGCCGTGGAGTCAGACAGTGAAAGGTTCTTGATCAGGAACTGCTGGAAAACTGATTCATTCTTCAACACACTGGCCAAGGTGAAGCCTGCATCCAACACACACACAACCAAAAGACATATCAGAGAAACACACAATGATTGTCAGTGAACCACATTCAGCAAAACAAGAGCTGTTCAGAATGTTCTACCACTGGAAACAAAAGCTGTACCTGAATTTCTCTCACACACCAACGTGCTGCTCCTACAGCAGGTCTCGTGCTACGTTTGGATCAATTCCAGAAATTCCCATCATGACCACTTTGCATGTGTTGATTTGAAATTTCTACTGTGGACCTAAACTGACTCATCCCTCATTTTAAGGATCACTGGAACATGAAAACATGAACTGTGGCCGGTCCCACTGCAGGCTTGTGCACCAACTCACAACTTAAAAATAAATGTTAATCACTGCTCACCACCCACCCAATGAGCCAGATTTGGCTCCCTGCCACTTTGTCCTCTTCCCCAAAATTAAATTGAAAACAGAGGTGTGCTGTTTTAAATGGTGTCGAGCACATCACAAATGAGAACCTGCTGGTGAGTGACTGTCACATTGGATTTAGCGTGGCTGGACTTCACACCTTGGCTGCTGCTGATGTTGTAATCATGCTGTAAAGGGGCGGAGCTGAGACTCTCCAAGTGCTGCTGTAAGGTCTCCAGCTCTTGACCCAAACCTGGTCGGTCAGACATGAAGAGTCGGTTCTGTTCAACCACTTCACTGATCCGCTCCAGCAGCTGGGTCACGCTGAGAGGGAGATTCAGATGTGAAACAGGCAGCAGTCAATGGCAGGACCTATTCTCCATATGATGAAGCATACAGGGCATTTAATACAGATAGAATAGAAAACTTCATTGATCCCACAAGGGGAAATTACAGTTTCAGAACACCCACCAATACACAAACAACAAGACAAACATGGGGGATGGGGGGCCTGCAGCCCTTACAGGCGCTACCATTTCAAAAGTCAACAGCAAAACTAAAGGAAAATTAGGTCAAAATATTCACACCATGCTGTGCCCCTAAGGGTGCCCACAGGAATCCAAAAACCACCTCAGCCAAGCAATTACACAATTAAAGCATGGATAGCAATATACGATGGGGAGGTCGGGGGAGCCGGCAGTGACGGGATCTGGATATCGTGGGGCCGGTCCAGGCTCCTCATCAAAACAGTTTTGCTGATAACAGTGTGTTGATGGTCAGACTCAGCAGCCAGGGTCACCGGACTCAGATCCCACAAGTCACAAAGGGGGGAGGGGCGAAGAGCTCTGTGTGCACGCCGCCCGGAGAGCATTTTGATAGCCGACTCAAGGTCGACTCCGGGGAGCCGAATTCCAGATAGGCAGATGTTGTTTGGGTCATGTTGCTCTTGTTTTTCCAACAGTCTTGAGTTCACTGGGACTTTCTGTGAATCCAATCGACCAAATTGTTCAGGTTACCTTCATTTACTGTGCAGAAAGTACTCTCTCCAGGTCCAAACCCCTTTACCTGCAAGTCCAATCCCAGCTGGAGCGCTCACATGCAGCCTGTGGCTCAGGTCCAGTACACACTGGGTTAGAGTTTGTACACTTCTACTCAGCCCATCCATCCAGTTATCTCATAATCTTATCATTTGTAGGTAGAACAGGTATCCTCCAGCCCCGATAAGAAGAGACACTGTTACCAGATATCCAAACCGGGTCAGTACCACGAGGGCAGGTGGGCTCTCCTTCCTGCGACCTCATCGTGTGAAGGATTTTGACGATAGCGGTAAAAAGCCCAGATTAGCCAGATCCATGGTATTTGTTTAATTAGTCTCTGCACATAAAAACCTGTTGTAATGCCTTCTTTTGCTGTCTTAGCAAGAAGGTTGACATAAAATATGGTCCATTTCTGATCTTTGAACCACACAGGTCAAAAAATTAAAGGAACACATTGAAAACATCAGATCTCATTGACAGGTTAATGTTTTAGGAACGAAAGGACGCCACAGCATTTGGTGGAAATTAAAATAGTGAATCTACAGAAAGATACTTTGAAAATCAAAGTGAAAAAATGAGGGAGCAAGCTAGCCCAACAGCAACTCAAAATGGTACACAGTAGTTTGTATGGCCCTCATGTGCTTGTATGAATGCCTGAGAACAGGGCTCCTGATGAGCAGCGGATGAGGTCGAGGGAATGTCCTTCCAGATATGTACCAGGGCATCACCGAGCTCCTGTGCAGCCTGATGCACAACCTGCTGACGTCAGATGGACTGAAACGTAATGTCGCAGAGGTGTCAGCCTTCATCCTCCAGAACTGCCTGCATACTCTCACCACAGGCCAGGATGTCGTGCCCAGGAGGAACCCAGGACCCACTGCACCAAAGCACAGTCTCACAGTGAGTGAAAGGATTTCATCTCGATCCTTAATGGCAGTCGGGGTGCCGCTGCATAGCCCGCAGAGGTCTGTGCCTCCCTCCATGGATATACTTCCGCTGAAACACCACCAAAGCAATCGTGCAGAGCAATGTTAATGCTCAGGGTGAACCTGCAAAGCACAGGGCGTGAACCGGGACTCCACGATGCTGGGCAGTGAGCACTGGGCCCATGCTGTGGCAGCAGGTTTGAGGACCCCAAAAGCAGGACTCGGGATAGGGTAGAGCTTCTTTTTTTTTTTGCTGGGAACACAAGACAGCGCTGGATGGGGCCAGCAGAACAAACAAGAAAACTCCAGGATTCCCACAGACAGGAGAGCACACAGCAGGCAACAGCACAAAGGGAACTGCAGACAGTAATTAGGGGGACTGGACACACTACGGAAAACAGCTGAACAGAATCACATTAACTTGAACTTGACACAGAAACCAGACAGAAACATCCAGGACTCAGGCACACAGAGGGAGCCCAGGGAGGCAGGAACTAAATGCAAAAATCATGACAGCGTATAAAAATAACTGTTTGCACAAAATATACAATCAATTTAAAATGTAATTTTTTAACATTGCAGTGACACTGGTGATATAAAAGGATGTCATAAAGTGATATAAAGCAGTTTCTTCTAGACACAGATTCTTGACCAGCTGATCGCGCTGAAACAACAGGGCTTCAGTGCTGGGAAACGTGAGGTGCTTGAACTGCCTAGAAGACCTCTGTATCGAGACCACCGAACAAATCAGATTCGTATCTCAGTGTGTAGAGAAGCAGTGAACACATTCACAGTGTGACATGAGATTTTTCACTGAAACAAATCAGCCGAAAAAACAAACAAGTGGTTGCTGATAAGATTTACTCACGTGGAGTTCTTATACTGCAGGAAACCAAATTCATCCCTCTGACCATCTGGGCAGAGTGACTGCATGATGGGAATGATGCCAGCCGAGGTGAGCGGAGCCGCGCTGTAAAAGGCTGGACATGAAGGAGGGCGAGAAAAACAAATGGGAGAGGAGGGACGAAGAGAGAAAAAGACAAAGCCACAGAAAAAGGAAGCGGTCGTGGCAGAGATGGTGAAAGGGAGGAGGGTGAGAAAAAGACACAGAAGAAATAAATGTGAAGGGTTGGTGTGTCATGTAAAGAAGATCAGAGGGCCGAACAGGACAATGAGGATGAAGAAGTACAGGGAGAGACTGGGTTAGATTGGGAAAGGAAGAAACCGCAGGTGCTGGCCAGAGAGGCTCCCAAATGTCAGTGCTGAAGGCTGACCATTACTTTCATCATACAAAGGACAGCCCATCATATTTTTTCCACTTCTGCCCTTAAAAGCTGGCTGGACCCACTCGCAGCCAGTGATAACAGAAGCTTCAGTTCCCGATAACAGCCTCATGTTTCCATGGTTTCCATGCTCCTGTGGATCCTGTTCATCCTGCCCTCAAACACACTTCCCATTGTCCCGTCTCGCTCACATCATCTATATTGTTCAGCTGTGCCTTTCTTCGACCCGGGAATAAGTCAGCTGCAGTAGTGCGTCTGTAAGTTTGAATGGTTACATCGTTCTGGGCAATTAATGCTTTGAAATGTTATGGAAAAATACACTTTACTGAGTTTATGAGCTATTGTCTAAAAGCCAAACTCAGTTTAGTTCATTTGAGTCCATCATCTCAATTCAAAGGAAAGTGAATCATTGGTACTAGAAAAAATAGAAGCAGCAGCCGAGCTGTCACTGACTGCTTCGCCTGCTCCGATCATGAAGGAGATGTTGCTTCATCGAAGATTCTACTCTGTGGTGCTTTCATCACTGCAGGTCCCCCGAGGCAGGCATTTCCACTACCACCTGCCAAAAACACCCCTCAGCGTGGGCTTAAGGTCCAGCTGAACAACCCTGTGTCTCTTTCCACTTTTTTAAAATTCATGTATTTCCATTTGTGAAGAAATCCTCTTTAAAAGATGCTTTATAACTTTCAAATATTTCATAGCAAAATATCAGCACTACAGCACACGCCACAGAAGACATCACACACCTTTGCAGTGTTCAGGGAAACAAACTGAAAGCAGGCTGTGGGAAGAGCTGGGGGCTACTCTCAGGCAGTGACACCCTCCCTCTGCTGCTGGGGGAAGGATAAAGAGCCCAAATACACTTTGAAGCTTTACAAATACGTTACTCAAAGACCAGAACTGATTGTTGCAGAGATCACAATGATCATAATGTGATTTTGTTTGGTTAATAATTATAATTATTTAGCACAATGTTTTTATTAATTATAATGAGCATTTTGAACTTTCCAAAAAAACCTGTTCTGCCACCAGAAAAGTGAAACCAAATGAATCAGCAGATCAGGAAGCATTCTGCAGGGCGTGGACAACAGGCTGAGAGTCAGAATGTCACTGAAGATGCATTTTGTACGTCCGCACCTCAAGTTTTTTACACCAAATTTGAGCAGCGTTAGCAGGGAGCATGGGAAACGGGCATCAAACCTACAATACAGTCAAACCAGTATTTTCTTTACATGCCACAGTCAGGACACCGAGTATATAGAATATTTTATTGGCCATCAATTATTTTGAGATGATTCCACATTAAATACTGTCATCATGCATTTCTATAATAGAAGCCTAGAAAAAACGTTCCCTACAAAGTAGGTCAGTTCAGCCGTCAGCTCACTGACATCTGTCCTCTCTGACCATCACACTGAAAATAAAGTCATGAAGTCCAGCTGTTAGCTGCAGTGAGAGACGGTGTTAGCTGCAGAGTTGTGTTTCATACAACAGGCTAACATGTACTGAACAGCAACATATTAATTCATTTGTGTTAAAGTTTCAGAGCCCAGGAACACAAAAACAGCCAGAAAAACACAGCCACAAAGGTACTGATTGCACCATGAAAGTAGTGAATGCACTCGAAAGTGTGAGAAGATTCAGCAAAGTAATAATATAATAATTCGTTAGCTCTGCTGATGGATTACGTTACTTCTCACACAGTTAGTCTCCACAGAATGATAATGGAAGGATGCTCCTGTGTGTCTGGGAGCCGGCAGGTTACAGCATGGTGGAAACACACTCACGAGGTGCATCAGGACTGAGTGGGACACACTCACAGAGAGAGGTTGGTAAGCATTCTGACCCGAGTGCACACAGAGTTAAAACCCAGAACATTCAGTCCTTCAGCAGCTGAAGCGTCACTCGATGGTGAAGAACACGCTGCTTTGTGTGGTGCTCATCAGGCAGATGTAAAGGAACAACTGGGTTTCTGCCACTGTGGTTATCGCTTACTTCAGAAACCTGAAACTGTCATTTAGAACTGTGATCTGTATTTGACGTCTGCTGTTCTAATACAAAACTGACGTCATACTGCTGGAGACTGCACTTACTGCACCGTGCGCTCAGAATCTGTAGACTCATCAGCACAATTCTGCACTCAGTTTGCCAACTGTTCTAGTCATTAACCCCTTATACACCTAAAGTGTATCCTGCTTGCTAATTATGCTGTTTTTGACGGTACTGCTGCAATTATGCATACTGGTTCTTGATTGGGCAAAGTTATTGTTTAATTGGTTGTGTAGCCTATAGTATAGAGCCCAGAGTATACGTTTAGAAGTTATATGAAACTGTCTCTTGCAGTTCTGTCTCATATTACTATGAGGTAGCTGGGTGTGGTTTGTGGCTGCAGGGGTGAGTCCAGAGTGATGCGATGGATTCAGGGGGGCAGCACTGTGGGGCCGGCTGGGTCAGTTTTTCTTTTGATGCAGCAGGGTGCTGGGACTGGTGTGGATGGCAGGAAGTTGAGCGGAAGTCACACAAAGGAGTGAGACAAGTGACTGTACAGCTACAGACGAGACAGTTTACTGAAATCAAATGCTGAAGTCTGTGTGTGCATGTTGGGGAACACACAACCAACACAGGCAGTGCAGGCCTCGGCTGGACCGAGAGCACCGAGAGCAAGCGACAGCACAGCGCCAACAGCTCGAGGCTTGCAGGCCCCGGCTGAGCAGCACACAGGTGCTGGACAATCTGGTAGCTCAGTTGCTCTGAGTCTGCTGCCGGTGCCGTGGGGTAGCTTTGTGCACATCCAGAGGGCGACTGTCACCACTCTCATATGGACGCGGGAGGGGCTCATGGCAAGGATGTCAGAATGGGTCTGAAGCCACCAGCCGACAGAGTGGATGCAGCTGTCACGTTGGCTGAGAAACACTTTGTGACACACTACTCAGTGGCCCTACTTCAACCATGGAGCAACTGCGATGCAAACACACACTGATCCCTGCTGGTGACATTCACAAATATCCTGTGGTACCAGTGGAAATTAAACATAAGTGCAATTTTGTTTTAGTTCTAGTGGATTATGTAATGCAATATCCCTGTTACAGCTGTTGCAGTGTGTGTGTGTGTGTGTGTGTGTGTGTGTGTGTGTGCATGCGTGTGTGTGTGCGTGCGCATGTGAGTTTGTTCTGTTCTCTCTCCTCCCCATGCAGGAGCTGTCAGCCGTCCTCCTACAGTGGGTGTCCCCACTCACAGTCAAGGCCAGTCTGTATAAAAATGAAGTGGGAACAGATAAAGGGGCTGGAAGGCTCATAGGAAACAGTGCTTTTCGCAGATACGAGGGTTCCACCGCCCGCTGCTGTATATTAGCCAGAAGCTAAACCCTGTGGAAAAGGAGTGCTTGGGGATCCAGTGGGCAGTTGTCTCGCTCCACCAATACCTCCTGGGAGGCTTATTCACCCTCTGCACGGACCCCTCCCCACTACGCTGCATGAAAATGTGGATCACTCGTTGGTACCTAGGCTCGGAACACTGATGGCCTCGACACTTTCTGTCTCTGGAGCCATCCCATCTAAGTGGGACCACGGGGACGTGCGGTGGCAGGGTGGAGTCTGACCAGCTTGTTACACCATATTTAATGGGGTCTGTCTCCCTGTTTATTTCCTTATAAAACATGTTATACATTTATTAATACAGCTTCTGGCCCAATGTGAACACAGCTACATCCGGTGCACCTCAATCACTCTTTTTTCTGTGACAGCAAACACTTTCTCAGTCACTGAACACGGTGTTGCAAAACCGTAAACGCTGGCAGCAAAATGCGAACACAACTCCAACACTGCTGTCATCTGTTAGGGGGCACATGTGCATCTACAATGGACACACACATACAGAGAGGCAGAGGAAGAGTGCGTGTGAGGGGCAGCAGACGAGGAGGAAGAGGACGAGAAGCAACGATGGAAGCAGGACGAAGGGTCCAACCCACTCTGAGCAGATTCTCTGTGGCAGCATCATCAGGACTTTCACTGTTCCTGCTGTACAACATCTGCCACAGTCTCCACACTGCAGGTACTGTGGTGGTCATTACAATGTCCACTGACAATATACATTCATAAGTGCACTCCCTCTTTTCCAGAACCGAACAACAACCACATGTGGGTGGCAGGAGCGCTGCTCGCGTAAAATGTGGCAGTCTTTGACCAGCAGGGCGGCAATGTCGTACGGTGATGTGCTCTCTGTTTACGTTATTATATCTTATTTTTTCAGCACTGTCGTGTCGCTGTCTCTGGCAGTGCTTTGTGTCCACACTTGAAATAAACATTTTCTGTTGTCTACACGCCCTGAACGAGGTGTCTTAAATGATTTGATGTAGTGCGTAGCAGATGGTGTCTGTGAACAGATTTATTACTTGCAGTGTGTGTGGCCTGACCACAGTGTTTGGTTTTGCACACAGATCACTGATTTCTGCAGTGATGGTTTGATTTTGACGGGAAAGTCTTGGATTTTGGGGAATTAGCTGGAAGGGTTGGATTTGTGTTTAAGGTTCTGAGAAAACACGTGGTGGACTCGTAATAGAAAAAGTCTAACAGCTGGCAGTTTGAATTTAGTGTTCAGAGCTGTGCTGCAAAATCATGGCCAAGTAAGTGATGGTTAAAAAGCCATAAACAGGGCCATACAGCACCTGTATACAGCAGCATCATAATACTGCGTGTGTGTGTTTGTGTGTGTGTGTGTGTGCGCGCGCAGTATATCTTTTTAATGCATCAGTAAGTTCAGTGAGGAAACCTCTCATTGCTGCTTCACACATCATCATTTTAATAATCCCTCTCTCAGAGGTGAAAGAAGTTTCATAAGCTGCTGAGTGACTGAAACATTCTGGGCTTTGGGGAGAAAAAAACAGTGTAACACACACAGCCCCCCCCAGCCCCCACCACCACCACCACCACCAAATCTAACACCAGATCAAACATTTTATTAGAGTATTTTGCAGCCTGGATCTGGAGTCAGGATATAAACAAAGATGACGACACTTACACACTGGTCCATCCAACATGTTGATAACATGCAACATGCAGAGAGAAGAACACAGAGAGCGAGAAAGAAAGACACAGAGAGCGAGAAAGAAAGAAAGAAAGAAAGAAAGAAAGACACAGAGAGCGAGAAAGAAAGAAAGAAAGACACAGAGAGCGAGAAAGAAAGAAAGAAAGAAAGACACAGAGAGCGAGAAAGAAAGAAAGAAAGAAAGAAAGACACAGAGAGCGAGAAAGAAAGAAAGAAAGACACAGAGAGCGAGAAAGAAAGAAAGAAAGAAAGAAAGAAAGAAAGAAAGAAAGAAAGAAAGAAAGAAAGAAAGAAAGAAAGAAAGAAAGAAAGAAAGAAAGAAAGATGAAGTAAAGAATAAATGTCAAAAAGCTTCAAAATAAACTGGTGTTACTATGGCTACAGGCAACAGTTAGTACTTAAACATGAAAACTGAGCTACCAACAGAGCACCACAACACTAAAGGTGATCTACACAGAAACTGCAGAACACGGTGGAGGCAAACCGCATATCTGTGAACAGCAGCAGGTTATTAAAGTATGCATTTGCCTGTTTGTGTGATTTGAGTGGACAGAATAACACAAGTGCTGCGTGACTGCATGCATGTGCCCCCACCCCCTCCCTGAGGAAAGCCGGGTTGGCCTCATCAGTGCTGATGACCACTAAGCCGAACGCTGCAAAAGCCGACCTGGTCACGTTTCTGAGGAGTGAACGAAGGCTCGGGGGCCACATGAGCATGGAAGTGAAGTGTCAGGTGGTTTACAGCTGCTTCCAACCTTTTTCACTAAAAGTGATGTCATGTTGCATGCTTACCTTTGAAATGGGGCCAATAAGAGCATGAGAAAACTCTGTTTTTTTAATTAATATCATCAAATATACTTGATGTACAGGCACAAATATAGGATGTTAATGGCAGAGAGGAGAACTCTGAGGCATTCGCATTACGCGGATTTTAATCAGAGTGCACCTTCAGACTCAGAGGATACGATCATAAGTATGTTTTATCGTTTGAAAAAGGATCCACTTCACCAAAGAAGTGAAAACATGACGCCGTAAAGCCAGAGGTACCTCAAGTGTCATCTCCTGAGCTGAAGTCAGAGCTCTAACACTCAGAAACATTTATTTACTGCTGCTTATTGTCAGATGAGACATGCAATAATCCTGATGATGAGCAAACATTATTCCAGCTCCTGCTGGGTTTCCTCTGAAATACAGTTTGATGTGTCCAGCAACCGCAGAGCCACGCCAGATAGAGTTTCACTACTGCTGCTAATGCAGCGCTTACTGACCGAAGAGCTCAGGACATCCTCAACAACTCACCTCAGTGTCAGTGTCAGTGGACGGAAGTGAGCTTCACTGACTCATCAACCCGTATCAGTGAGATCAGATCACAGTGAAAACAGCAGGCAGGACTTGCAGAGCCAAGTTTAAACACAGTAAAGCTTTTGATTTGTTCTCTAAAGCTGCCTAAAATAAATACGTTGCACTTGGAATATGAACATTTCTGATTTGAATTAAATGATTGAACAGATAAATATGCAGCTTTGTTAATGCTGAGAGAGGCTGTGCAGGAGACGCAAAGGCTTCTCCTGCTCATTCACTGCTTGGTTAAAGTGGATTCTTTCAATCTTCATTTCTAATATTAATACGACCTCTCCTCCTTCTGTCTCTAGGCTCTCAAATACTCCACTTACCTTCCTTGACAGGAATTGCTGGCTTCTTCTGCCTCAGACCCAGGAGGATGAAGAAAAGGACGAGTGGGATGAAGATCTCGAAGGCCAGCACCCACTGCATTGGAAGGAGAAAGAACATTTACTACTATTATTTTTTTTTCACTGAAACCTGGCCAAAGCCAAGGCAGGTTCCAGCTCAGCGATCCTCATCATGGCTCTTTACCATCACACACTCCTGTCACTTCCCACCCCCCAGCTCGTGGATCACACTGTGGATCATCCAGGTAAAAACATCCCAGAAAGTTCTGTTCACGTGGTTGTTGTGTCATATCCATATGAACAGAACCAACTGTGTGAGTGTGTGATTACTGTCACATATCCACTTATATGAGCGAGTGAGTGTGAAAGACGGTGATTCTGCTGAGCATGCACAGTCACTCAGGAGGAGACGTTCACAGTTAATTCTGATCATCCTGCATTTCTTTAGAAATTAAAA
>VOQJ01037008.1:3202-14383 GCA_015052665.1 Apistogramma diplotaenia | reverse complement strand
CGTCCATCCATCCATCCATCCATCCATCCATCATCCATCCATCTATCTGTCCATCCATCATCCGTCCATCAATCCATCATTCGTCCATCCATCCATCCGTCCGTCCGTCCATCCATCCATCCGTCCGTCCGTCCATCCATCCATCCGTCCACCCATCCATCCATCTTCCGTCTGTCCATCCATCCTTACATCATCTTACAGTTACCCAGAGCAGCAGTTGCAAACACTGCAGCCGCCCATCCCCTCCCCCCTCCATCGCTAACACTAAAGTGACCTTCACAAGCTCAACATGCCGGAAGAAGGGAACGATGGAATCAGAGTGGGACAGACATGAATGAGAAATAGAGACGTACACGAGTGGAAGGAGGTGCTTGGAGAAGGATAAATAACAGAAAGAGTGAAAAATGATAGAAGCATGATGAGGAGCACAAAGTGCATGAAGTAAAACATCATAAAAGGAGAGGCTGTGTGATGAATGGCAGCACGTGCACTAAAACAAGTCTTTGCTCTGCACATGGCCTGAAGGGCCCGATCGCCCCGTCGTCAGTCACATAACATCACCTTAATTGTACTCACATACTAATGGAGAATAACCACAGATGCAGAAGATACAATGTATTTGACTAACAAAGATAATTGAGTCCCTCCTGGATGAGCCTCATGTGGCTGGAATGACAGGAATTAGATTAACTGTGTCCATGTGTGTCTGACCTTCTCTTTAACCTTGTTCAGCCCTTTTCACTGTGCTGGAGATGAACACATGATGAGGAGAGAGAGGCAGAGGAAAGTAAGGAGAGTGTTCTCACAGTGCTGCAGGCTTTACCGCATGCTCCCCCTCTGACTCATCGCAAAGTCATGAAATACTAAAGCGGGTAAAAGGGGATTATTTAAGAACTATCTTATATATTCATTAGAAATCCATGACTGTCAGCTCCAGCAAAACACCCAGCGAGATACGGAGACTCGTTCCCACTGTCTTACTGTCTCTGTATCACAGTTTCACACTCTATCTCGCTCTTCCACTCTGTATAATCTTCACCTCATTAGCATTTCAAAAATCATATCTTTGTGAGTCATGCATCGCAGGCGCTCTGGTGAGTTTGTCATTACTTGGTTATGAAACCAGGGCAAGACTCACTTCGGGGTTGGAGGAAAACATTTCACATCCCACAAAATTCAGAACACACACACACACACATGACATGGCATGCAAGCAATGAATGTACACAAGATTATGGCAAATTAGATAAAATTGTACTGATCGCTGTATAGAAACTAGGTCATTGCAGGGGGAACTGCATCAGCAGGAACAAAATGAAGAATTCATGGCACAGATGGAGGCTCAGAGTGACGAGTGCTAATGTAAAAAGATTTTACACCAACAGGTGACGGAGATTTCGTTTTAAGCTTTTAATTGAACTTTCAAAATTCACATAGAAACCATTTCAGACCCAAACAAAAGGAAAAACTGCAAAGCAGCTTCATGAAACTATGAACACGGCACCAAAAAGATCAAAGAGGCTTTAATGTTGGGCAACGATGACCCACGTAAATACAACTTTTTATGAATTTATTAACAACACACACACACACACACACACACACACTGAGCTGGCACACCTGTTGAATCAAGAAATCCCTTCATAATAAACTGTGTATGACAAAGTAGGCCAAAGGTCCCAAACACAACACATCATTACAGTCTGAAAGACCTCAGCTGAGAAGCGAAGTCGTTCTGTGCTCTGTGAAGGTTCCAAAGCTATTTCTAAGGCTTTGTACTCCAGGGAACCACTGAGAGAACCACAAACTGGGAACAGTGAAGAACCTTGAGAACAAGCAGCAAAGGGAGCCGGGACCAAAAACAACTGCAGGCAAAAAAAATCAATCAATAAAGTAAAGTTAGTGAAAGCTGTAATGTTTCAGGCTGAACACTTCATGTGCTTCTGTAATCACATCATATCTGCAGTAATGCAGTAATGTAACACTTTATTGCTGCTCTCTGCAAGCGTCCACACAGACGGCATCGTGCTTCATCTCGCTCACGGAGACGCTGGAGCAGACAGGAACCAAAGCACCAACACCACCTCCCAGAGGGGGGTGGGGGTGGGGGGGGCGTGCACCTACTGCACAAATATCACCACATTATAATGTCTGAAAGGACTGAAACTATTAACTCCAATCAGAAGCTTTTTGGTGCCTGATGACAGAACGATTTCACTGAGTTTCTATACATCTGATATAGTAACATAGTAACCATCGTTTGTGGTGATCAGAGCCTTTACATAAAGATCTGTGACACTTTCTTGTGTTGCAGATAAAGTTTCATTAACTAACTCTGCATGTTGTACATACACACATTCATATTCCACAGTGCACGCTGCAGATAAATACACAAAAGATTTTCATGAAAGAAGATGTATTTTCCTCCCACATCTGTCCCTCAAAACATGTTCATGTCTGACACTTGAACAGGTGAAAAAGAACAATCAGAGGGTGGAAGGCAGCGGCTCTTCATCAGAAGGAAACACTGAGACAGGATCTGTCATTGTTAACGGTGATGAGCGGCTCCTTTGAAACATCTACGTGTCAAACACGAGTCTGTGACGCAGCACAAAGTCAATCACAGCCTCTGAAAGAGGCTACGAATGGAAATAAACGCACGTTTCCCATCCGTGTACTTGTGGAGCATCTCGTTCCCTCTTCACCACACCGTAGGTTCACTTTTGTTTCCTAGCTTGCGTTTTCCTTCCTTCCTGCATCCGTCTGTCTTCCTCCGGTCCTCTGCTGTGCCTTCCTGCTGCCAGTAGCTTCCATTCTGAAACAAGCCTCCCTGGAAAACTCACCTCCTGGAAATACTCAGCTGCCAACCTCGTCAGGAATACTCATTTGTGTTTCATGTCTAATCTCTGAGCTGTTCTTGGCATCTGCGCCTGCTGGTTCTGCTTCAGCCATGATACTGTGACCTTGCCAAGACCAGGAAATACCTTCTCCGTTGAGAGTGCCTAAGCTAGCCAGGAAGTATTGTTAGGTTGCATTGAGCAAGTCTTACAATCATCTGGAACATGAGCAGACAGTTAATCAGCAGGAACCAAATCCCATCTTCTAATTAAAAAAGAAACGATCACTGGTCCTAATCAATGCAGAGCAGCAACTTTACTAAGGTGCTCTAATAGCAGGGCGACTGCTGTCGTTTCTCAGTGCCCAGGTCCAGACTGCAACGCCACACCTTTTGTCTCATGTCATTTAACTTCTGAGTGCAGGATTTCAGTCTCTGTCCTGGGTCTAGTTAACCTCTTCTGTCTCCAGCAGTTCTCCTCTGAACGAGCTTCCCGGCTCACCCATCCTCCCACCCAGGTTGTGGGGCTCTTACCATGGCTCGACCGGCCCAGGAAAACAAGCCCCGGCCAGGCAGGGACCTCCCTGCGTCTCCATGTTCCCTCCAGGCTCCTTAATTTGTGCCCCCCGGCCCACATTCGGTAAACCGAGGTGTTCATTCCCCAGATTTTATCGCTGATTTGTTCCTGTCCAAGAGTCATGATCTGATCCTGACATAATCTTTCAGCTCCAGGGACACCTCACCTTCTGCAGCTGCATCTCATCCATCAGCATAGCATCATATCACATCCCAGCCCAACCAAGAAGGCTAACCAGGAGATAAAGGCTGACTCACCGTGTCACCACCTCCAGCCTGCAGCTGCCACAGCGAGAAGATGCTCTCAGCACTCAGCCACTGCTCCTAATCGCCTTTGATTCTTTATTAGGTTCATCAACTGCCAGATGTTTGCTAGGCAGGAAGTGACAGTGCCTTGACTTGTCTTGCCAAGTATGGCCGTGACTGCGGAAAGGTTCGGGCAGGCTGCGGTTGTACCCCAGGCTTTCCTCTTAAAGCTGATTCGTTGGACTTTGTGCCTTTGGGAAAATGATCAATCAGAGAAGTCACCCAACTTTCCACATGAGCAACAATCTGACATGTTTCTTTGCATGTTTCCCTTCTGATCAGTGGCAGGAATGATGTGAGCGATCAGGTGTGTCCTAACGAGGAGCAGAGGTGCAATCGGTGCGTTAGTGGGACACTTTGCTGCTTTACTCTGTGAATGCTTTGCATAAGGTCACTAAGATGTGCACGTGATGCACTTGAAGGCATCTCTGGTCCTGTGCTCCTCCTTGAGTACATCAACAGGGAGGCCAAATCAGCTGTGACAATCTGTAATGAGCACAATTTAGTGAATGTGTGTAAATGAAAACAGCGTTTTAGAAGCTGTCACATGGGACACGGTGCTTTGTAATCGCTACTTAAGACTTTTATCCACGTCTGACAGAGTGTAAAGACCCGGAACAGTGCTGCTGTGACCTCAGTGTGACCTCAGTGTGACCTCAGAGCTGAAAACATTTATATACATTTTAATAACAAACGTCTGACGATGAACTTTATTTCGTGATGTTAGAACTTGATTCACCCAAAGCAGGAATATGTTACAAATCTCACCTGTTATTGTTTCATGGTGAGTTCTGACTGTAAGTCCTTCATGATTTCCAAACCTACCAAAGAACAGCTTAAATGTGGACAAACTGAACCCAATATTTATATCAGATTTATTTACAAGTTTCTCTGCATAATATGAACAAGAAAGATGATGAAAGGATTAAATAAAATCTTTGTAAAGGTCAGAAATGATGAGCAGATGAATTATGGAGCTTCGAGCAGCACACAGTGTAATATATGAAGATGTGGGTTTGGATCACAGAGCTACCAGCGATGATAAAGTCTGTAAAATGAACTTGTTCATGAACTTTTAATCATAACTGTTGCATGTGTTTGTTTTGCTGCTGCAGCTCTCAGCTCTCCCTCACAGGAAGCAGCAGGTCTGCAGGCGCTGGGCTGTGGGCCGGGGGCGTGGAGTGGGTTCAGGCTGCACAGCCGTGGGGTGTTTGCTTGTTAACCATAAAGGTCAGCATCAAAGCAGCTGATGCTGCTTCTTGATCTATGGTGAGGGATGTTGAGCAGATTGGTACCTGACTCTGCAGGAAGCAGATTCGACTTTGAGCAAAATTAAATTTAACTTGATAAGACAAAAGTCTGAGTCCAGAGAACAGGAAGGCAAATAGAATAAAACACACGTTCTGGTGCATTAAAACACTAATAATAATTCACAAATTCATATTCACAGTCAAAACCATAGTTTCTCTGCACTGGACAAAAGCCACTACTTCAGCATTAGATATGAATTTTACTGATATTTCATGTATTAACAGGAACATTGTCTAAAGTGATAAAAAAGCTGATAAATTATTGTCTTTGGCCTTTGATCTTATTCCACTTTGTAAATCTGTTGCAATATTTCATCATGTTTGTTGGTAACCATTTATTAATGTTTTATCAGCTATTAAAGATGATAAAATGTTATTTCACCTCCTGCACTGTTCTCCTCTCATATACTGTCAGATGCTTTAGAAACAGGAATCAGCTCTTTCTTCATGTGTGCAGCAGGAACGAGGCTCAGCCGTGAACTTAAACCTGCCGCTTACATAAAGACGTGCTGCACTTGTTTGTGTTGGTTAATATTACTTTACCTAATCCTGCAGCTCTTGGCAGGAACGTCTGTCTCCACTGTTGTGTCCTCCTCCACAACACTTCAGTGATGTTGTACAAAATCACAAGGTAATCTAACGGAGCAGCAAATCACCCTCCTCCTCCTCCTCTTGCACACTTATAGCTGCAACCACGCTGTTCGCCTTCAGGCTTCATCACAAACGATGAAGAAGATGGAAGTGCCTTTGAACACACATTCCACACCTGCAGAGTCTGACACCAAATTAACTTGCAAATACGTCCAGATATAATATCCTTTAATACACATCTCCCTATAATTCACCAGGACATGTTCTTGATGTTGGAAGCTTTAATATTCAGAGATACATTAAAACGCTCTTATATAAAAAGGCACACACCCACACACACACACACACACACACACACACACGGTCTGCTGCAAGCTTAATGAAGTTCTAATGAAAATGCTCGATCACGTCTTCTCATCTTATTGTTCTTGAATTATTGAAGTCGCTGCTTGGATTTTGATTCGATGACATCACTCACTTTCTCGTCCCTGCAGGTTTCCCAGGAATTCTGAAGAAGTCAGTGGATTTTAAAGGGAAACTCGGGGAACCTGAGATGTGCTGAGAGGCTCGTAAGTGTTTGACTTCATTAAAATGCAGCATTGTAGTAAAAGTGTAGCTCGGTGTTTCCTTACACTTTTGTTCTGCCAGCATTAAAAGAAGAAAAGTAAAACAAACATGAAACTAAAAGACAAAAAGCTTTTATTAACTTTTCCTACATGAACATATAGGTGGCGCTGTTACAGTTCTGTAAGCTGTAGTTTCTGGGATCCTCCCGGCTCAGGCATCACATCCAGCACTGCCTTTCTGAAACAGGTCCATTATCATCACAGAGCAGATCCAACACATCTGATGAAGCATTATTGGAGTCGATGAAGATCACAGCGCGGCGTTCAGCTGAGAGCCGGAACGAGGGAACGAGGGAGGCGCTGCAAACGCCACTGTCATCACATCTCTCTCGTGTCCAATTATTGCCACTGGCTCCGTCACCGACTCCTTTAATAATTCCAAATTTATATCCGAAATGTTCAAAGAAATGTGTTTCTGATGAGCAGGAGTTTGCTCAGCTCTCTGTGGCTCACTGAGCCAGGGGAGGTGGAAACTCTTCATCAGGAGGAAACTTCTCCTGCAGCTTCTGCTGCGTCTCACACACACACACACACACACACACACACACACACACACACACACACACACACACACACACACACACACACACACACACACACACACACACACAGGGATGTGTGAGAAATGTGAAAAGCTTATTCCAGGGAAACCCATCTGATATCTGTTTCAGTTATTACCATAATAATTGGCACTCCGCTGCTCAGGAGAAGAGCCTCGCGGACTGGGACGGAATAATAACTAGAGATGAGAAAGGAGGGGGGGGCACTGCAAAATATACCAGTCATAACAAGTCTTATATTCTCCTTCTTTCTCCTAAAACTAGAGAACATGTGTGCCCAGTGGGCTGCAATCACTCTTCATCGTTTCAGTGAAATTCATCGGATTTGTTCGAGGACGGGACGAGAAAGGAGGGTCATTATTTTAAACTGAGGCCTAACGAAGGACAATTCGACCTGGTTAAAGAAACGCATGGAGGGGAAAAGAGCAGATGAGAGAAGATCAGATGATCTCTGGTGTTTTCCATATCAGCTCTGCAGAGCGACGAGCAGGTGATGGTTCCTGCTGCCTGGGCTTCTGCTCTCCTGGCTGCCTGCCATGCGGATCTCTGCTCTGCTGGGATTTTGTCACATAAAGCATTTTTATTGCTTTATGTGAGGTTCTTCTTTATGCTGTTTAATACAGGAAAGCCTTGCTTTGTATTTTTCTCCTTTATGCCCACAATTGATTTTGCTCCAAGCATGCAGCTCCAAGTGCTGATGAATGGCTTCATTCTGGTTAATGCCACATTGTGCAGATTAAATATCTATGAGGACAACAAGAGCGATGCAGTCTTTGGACTTCTCTGTGTTTGCAGTACAAAGCTGCAGGTAAAATACTGATCGTGAGGTACACCAAACAAAATGACATAATTATTATCCTCAGAATAAGCTCTGTTTATCACAGGGACAGCTCCGGCTGGATGGTGACTTTGAGACAAAGTTGGAGAGGCAGAGCTGAGCAGGTTTGGATGGTCTGGACATGTACAGAGGATGGGGGATGTACAGGGTCGATCATGGAGCTGCCAGGCAGTAAGAAACCAGGACGATCTCAGAGGAGGAACCCCTGAAGGGAGCAGTCGAAGAAGAAGAGGAGGTTTCTGCTCTGCCAGCAGCTCCGGTCTTGGCTTTGTTAAGTTATTCATGCAGATGCTGCAGATTTTTCTGTTTTGAAATGAGATCATAGTTGTTTATCAGGAATGGAATTAAAAAGGTGCTTCCAACCAAAGGAACCAGGTTAAATTAGGTCCAAGTAACCAGTTGTGGCCCATCATGTGACCCGTCTTTCTACAGCGTCCTGAGTCTGTGCAAACATCATGAGACTCTTCTTTGCTCACACGTTTTGCAGCTGCTGATCAGTTTCTGTTATCTGTGCTCAGGTCAACACAGCAGGTTTAACTTGACCTCAAACAATCAGTTTGTGACCTGCTTGTTAAAGCACCAGGATGCCTCGGCTCAGAGGCTGTTCTGCATTAAAAACACTGCCTGTGGATGTTAGCAGACGCCTCAGCAGAGACATGGATTTATCTGTGAGACACCAGGCAGCTGAATGACAGCTGCAGTGGGAGCCACTGATTCAGCAGCTGGAAGGAAGTGCTAATGCTGCGTGGGACATGTTGCAGATGGTTTCATCATGTAGGACGAAATCCCGCGGATGTCTTTGTGGAAACCTGAACAACGGGAAGGAAAAACAGAACAAATCAATCAGTCACGATCAAACATTTTGGCGATTAGAATTTAAAAACACAGATATCTGAGCTCTGAGCTTGTTTTCATGCTGATATAGTGGGCAGTGGGCAGCAGCTACAGTGGAGCAGGTGGAGGTTTACACCAAAGTGCTTCATGGCTCCAGGCTGCTGCTGCCGCTGCTGCTGCCCACCGCTGAGAGACGAGGACAAAGACACAAAGATGGACTGTCGGCTGGCTTTGGCTCGTGCTGGCCAGTTTCCTCCAAGGTCAGAGACGAGATGGTGCATGACTCATGGAATCAGTTCATAAATCATTCAGTGGCCGATGAGATAAAAGCCGAGCTGTTTGGCGCACGAGCTCTCCTGTTTGCTACAAATACATTTGCACACAACTAATTTGGAGAAAACAGTCTGAGCATGTTCAGGATTGGGGAGGGTGAAGGGCATGAAGGACAGGTGTAGTCTGCACCACATGACCTGTGAAAATAGTTATGAAGACGACACTAAATGCAACAAGTGACTGAAGAGCTGCAGTTTACGTCCACTCATGAGTGTCACTTTGGGCTTTTCATGATTCTTCCAGCTGTTCTTTTAGGGTGGAATCAAATACAGCAAACATTAATGACACAAATATACAGTATGCATACATCCCCACTAATATTTGGTTAAATGTCCTTGCACCTCAACCAGATACTTTTGGTAGCCATCAGCAAGCTTCTGGCATAATTCTGATGTGACCTTTGACCCCTCCTCTCGGCAGAGTTCATTTAAATTGGTTAGTTTCCTGCCTTTTAAGGATAGTCCACAGATTTTCAGTAGGTTTCCAGCAGCCTGATGTCAGCCTGTTTTAATGTGCAGTTTCATTTCTGTAGCTGAGGTGAAGCTGAAGAATTGGGAGGTAGTCCTTCGTCATTGTTCTAACCCGTCTGCCGTCGGAAGCAGCACCGCTGGATATAAAGTCATTAAAGGAAACAAAATGTTTCAAGTTCACGTCAGGACTTTTACAGCTGCTCGTAATTTCCAAGAAGGACCAGAACAAGAAAGACCAGAACAAGAAGGACCAGAACAAGAAGGACCAGAACAAGAAGGACCAGAACAAGAAGGACCAGAACAAGAAGGACCAGAACAAGAAAGACCAGAACAAGAAGGACCAGAACAAGAAGGACCAGAACAAGAAGGACCAGAACAAGAAAGACCAGAACAAGAAGGACCAGAACAAGAAAGACTAGAACAAGAAGGACCAGAACAAGAAAGACCAGAACAAGAAGGACCAGAACAAGAAGGACCAGAACAAGAAGGACCAGAACAAGAAAGACCAGAACAAGAAGGACCAGAACAAGAAGGACCAGAACAAGAAGGACCAGAACAAGAAGGACCAGAACAAGAAGGAATGCCACGTCCTGCAGTGACATTTGTTCCTGTTGTATTCCTGCTGGATAATCAGGACACATTCATTTCACTGTCAGTACCTGACTTTATTTAGATGTATTTAGATGTATTTAGATGTATATATAGTTTTATATTCTTATACTTGTGTTTCTTTATTCTCTGTTTTTTTGGGTTTTTTTTTAAATTGAAACGATGGTTGCTGCTGTAACAATAGAAATTTCCCTCTGGGATCAATAAAGTATTTCTGATTCTGATTCTGATTTAACCTTAATGCTGTGACTTGTGACTGACCTCTGACAACCAATTTTAAGACCGACTGGAAGCACGATCAGGTACGCTGTGACATCATCGGTCTGGGGGGGAAGTGACACTGCATCTCTTACTCCAAGAAATTATAACGTTCAGGCTGAAGAATAAATGTGGTCCTGATATCAAAGCTCATCACAGCTGTACAAACCCTGATCTGTATTACCATGTATGTTTACACAGGTTTCAATTAATACATCTATATCCTATTTTCACTTTGAATGCACTGCTACACCTGCAGTACATCTTCATTTCTTCATTATGAGAAGATAAAAGCCACGTTTTTCACGTTTATTTTTCATTCCTAACATCATTTTCAGACCAAAGGGTTGTGAGGAGAAGAACCGACTACTGTCAGTCCATCAGCTGAGGGATGGAGGTGGTTCTGATCTCCAGGGGCCAGAAAACACCCAGCACACCATTTATTCACTCATTTAAATCCATCCGGCAGCTGCGTGGCGTTCACTGTCATCAGGCTCACATTACACAATAACAAGTTAGCAATATTGCTGCTCGCTTTTGCCACCCACCCTCCAGTGTGGGAAACAGATCCTAGAGGCTGATGACTGAGACATGACAGGCTGAATCGTGTTATCTTTCACCGCTGCTCGTCTCCCCCCACGTCTCGCCCCACGTCTCCCCCCACGTCTCCCCCCACATCTCCCCCCACGTCTCCCTCATGTTCCCGTCTCTTTCTCCTCTGCGTGTCATCACAGGACGGCATTTGTCTGCTAATTTACTGCAGCTTTATTATGGTTTGTTATTAGAGGCTCACAGTCTCACCTTTCTCCTCGTTGCCTCTTTTTAGAATGACCTTCCCAAAGCTGTCTAGCCAGTATGTCTCATTACTGCACCACGGGGGGCCGACACACACATCAGGATGGTGAAATATACACACACACACAAATCGTGGATGACTAACTAGAGTGCAAGAATAATGACAGACACGCACAAATACTTTTGTATTCACACACACACACACACACACACACAAACAAACATACAGTCGTTAAGTG
>VOQJ01037007.1:14282-34440 GCA_015052665.1 Apistogramma diplotaenia | reverse complement strand
CTGGCTTTGGGTGTGCTTGGTTCTGTTGGTTTTCGGCGGGTGTGACTGTTCGGGGGGGGGGGGGGGTCTTTTTTCTCTGATTCAGCTCTGCTGCGCTGTGAGACTCACAACTGCTGAGAGGATTTCCATAGCAGAGGGGAGCAGCGCTGGTTGAAATAGTGCATTACCGCCACACTCAGCCAACTAACATTCATGCACACTTTCAAGACCATTCATTATTCATCACTCCCCCCGCTGCCTTCCACAGCCCCAAACTCAGTCTCGTGCTCAGAGCTGAGCGGAAGTATGCGCTGGATTCAGAGTACGGGTCTGACTCAGGAGTACCGACTGAACACTTCCACAGCGCGGACTATCAGGACGTGGTTCTTATTAGAAAGTGCTTGTTTAATGTGTTTCTAAACTTAGAAGTGTTCTCACCGCCTGCATCCTGCACATCATCCTGGCTTCCTGTTTCCTGATTGAGCAGAATGAATAGCAGAAATGGTATAATTAGTTTCCTGTGAATATCCAAGGAAATAAACCAAATGAACCAAGGTGTGCCATCATAAACTTTAAAAAAACAAAAAACAAAAACAGTGTACCTTAGTTTCAAAATAATGACCTATGTGACCCTGAATGTAAATGGCATGAAAAAAAAAGCTAAATCATACATTTAAATACAGTGTAATGCTATATGTGGTCTGGAGAAGTGGACACACTAAGTGATGGATAAATGAATTATAGTGTGTTTTAGGAGGAATTAAAGAAAATAAATGGCAACGTGAATAATTACATGTATTTCAAGGGGCTGTGTGAATGCTATGCTGTTGGCTATTTCATAAATACAATGCACAAAAAGGTTAGTTCAAGTTCATCCAGTGAACGATAATCTCCTTTCTTCTAGAGACATCAACATCTGCCTGAAGTCTGTGACCTTGAACAGGCCCCCCCCCCCTCCCCAACACACACACACACACACTCACACGCCGTCTGCATTCTCGCGCACACACAACTGAAGCAACAGTATAGATTTCGACATGAACGGTGAATTAGGGGAAGAAACGCAGTCTAAATGTGCATGATACCAGTGAACGTGCCCTTCAAGCTCTCACAGCACATTCCTTTGAATTTAACACCGAGCAACAGAGGCACACATGAGTAAATGAGTGCTCTGTGACATCAAAATGTTGCAACAAAACCCAGAGATATTCACTTTAACGTGCCATGTGTCCGCCTCCAATACACCGCCTCCAAAAAAATGAACAAGTACTTAACCCGGGATTACAGTCAGTGTTTACTAGCGACAGCCCAGGAAAACACCTCTCACATCCACTTGCGGGCTACCCCGTGTTTAGTGGGCTATCTTTATCTTTGGCGTCATAGATTTTGGGGTATCCTCAGTGTAATTTTTTTTTTTAAAAAGTAGGCTTACTGGGCGAATAGCAGGTCTGTGGCGCATCCACTGTTTTCAACTCATGCAGTCAACTTTCCCCGACATCCAGGAATGTGGGTGACATTCAGGCATTTCGCTCCTGCCTTATGACACAGGGCATGCAACAAGAAAACCCCCCGCAGACCGCTTCGTTTCTAAACACCTACATCTTCGGACTGCTTACCTGCTCCACGCAGCACGTCGACAGCGCGCGGACACTGAATGCGGATCCACGTTCAGCACCGTCAAACCACGCTCCAAAGCGGCATACAGCAAGACAAATAATAAACCGTGCGCAGCTCCAGGTTCTCCCACAGAGCAGCCCTTCTTATGGTCGTCCTCCTTGGTCATCGTAGGAAAGCGCGCCATCGTGCGGACGAGCGGAGCGCGCGCGGCGCAACAGGTGCACGGAGGAAGGGACAGGTGAGGACGCTGCGTTCAAAATTCCTCGGAAATTTATAGAGGAAGATGAGACAGTCTTCAAATAAAGCTTTATTTACACTTTAATTCGCTGAACCGCATTGAACAATAATGGGAGCCTTTAAGACAACAACAACAAACCAAAAAAATACAGCAAAGAACATTTATTTAAGATGCATTTATCATATAACATTTTAATACACGTAGCTAACCGTAGAGTTTCTTTATAACGACAAAAAATATATATATATATACAAAAATAATACACCTGTTTACCGGATGTGCCAGTTCGCACCATGTGACACACAAAGTGACTTCCCTGCTACATCTCTAGTTATTCCTAATCTGCCTAATGTTAAGTGTCACACTGAGAAAACTGGTGTTGTGCCAAAAAGGGATTTCCGCTTTTTGCCAAAAAATCTGATTGGCTGTTTTTAAACCGCTGACTTGTTGACCTATAACCTGTAAATATGTATAATCTGCAAAGCTGCAATCAGTTTTGGTGACTTTTATAGATCATTTATTTATTTAAGTAAAAAGTGTCATTGACTTTAAAAATGCATTTTTTTTTTCAAAATACAGATCTGTTCAAGAGGAAATCATTTTTTGTCAGAACACCGGCAGCGACTATTTTCTGGGTGCCGAAGAAAAAGTAATGACCCGGCTGCAATGATCAGTTACTGATCCGAGCAAAATGTACTTTGTCTTAATTATTTTTAGTAGTGATGTTAGGGGGCTGTTATTATTGGCTGTGATAGTAATAGTTGTAGCACGTGTTTGAAAAATTTATGATAACAGAAAAATGTAAAAAGGAAGAAATTGGGCAATAGATTAGAGGCCCGTGGCTTTATTGTGGTTCATTCATTCAGTCTGTTTATTGGTCCATATGGTCAGTAGATGGCGGTATTTTCCCAGGCATCAAGTCCCGCTCGAGACTTCATTTGTTTCAGTGTTTTCAAAATAAAAGCACATGATTTTTTTTTCTACACTAAGTAGCTATTTGTGAATGCAGCAATGGAAAAAGGAGTGAGGAAATATTAACGTAAACATAGATTTTTAAATTACATAAAAAACACATTCTACTGTGGCATTTAAATACACCAAATTAGACTTTTACTATATCGCATGTTTTTTTGGAAATAGGGGCAACTTAAGTTTTAAAAAAATTCTGTTTCCGCCTTGTCGATTTTCCATTATTGAATTGTGAAGTAACCTGTTTGCAGTGCCCAGTACAATAGGTATTACAGTTTTTTTAAACATAAAAAAAATATTTATATATCAATTATTTCCAAGCGGCGCACCGGATGTTGCGTCTTATTCTGGCCCTCTTGACAGTCTGGAGACCACCGATGAGGGACGAAGAGGCTAATTTGTAATCTTTTCAAAGGGCTTCTGTCGCCTGAACGTGTGAGGATGTCGTGGAGGTCTCTAAAGACCCGGAAACAGCCCGCAGTCTGCTACGAGTCCGTTTTCGTCAGGTGACGATCACTAAAGTTAATTGTATCCATATTTGTTCGTTAGCATCTCATCCAAATCCATGCAAATTAGCCTGAACCACGACTGCGAACAAATAAACAAAAGGCCGAACTGAGCATGAACTTAAGCACATTTTTGGCATAATGTAGACGCGCATACCTGACGCTTCGTGTACCCGGCAGTTTTCTTTGTGCGTTTTGCTCACAGTTTGTCTCATTTTTTTCTCTTTCAGACTCGAGAAAAAACAGAACACGTCTTCACACGTTTATTTATAGAAGTAGGTAGCGGTGCCACATAAATCTGCTTTCACCAGGTTTGACATAAACAAACGCGCATCCAGGTAACTTACAGATCTGGAGCAGCTGAGCGGAGGGCAGAGCCACTTTGTCCCCATGGCCAGCGCGCGGTTTCCCGGGAAGAATGGAGATCTGGCAGCTATCAACTGGACCGCTCCATCTCTGGGCAGGCCGCTGTGTGTTAACGGGACACCGTGGATCCTTTACCTGCTTCAGGAATGTGTGGATAACATCTGGGAGTACTGCAGCGTGGTGATAGGACTCATATCTATGTTCTGTTTTCTGCTGTCCACATTACCGTGAGTAAGCGTTTAACCAGTAACCAGTTCAGCCAGTGAGAAGAGTTGTTATATCTGTCTTTAATCTGCCTTCACTGGTCTTTCTAGGCAGGTCTACGAGGCCTATCGGAATGGAAAAGTGGAGAAGGCCATGTCTTTTGGGTTTCTCATCTTCCTCTTCAGTGGAGACCTGACCAGCTTCGCAGGCTGCTATCTCACTAGCCAGCTGCCCATTCAGGTGAACACACACAAAACCCAACCTGGCTGCTGAGGCTATGCAGTGTTAAACCAAAGGACAATCTCAGCAGGAGAGAGTGAAAGCTCAAAACTGCTTTGTCGGTTATTCATTCTGATAAATTACGAGGAATTTGAAGCCACAGTCGTTATCCTGATACTGCTTTTTGTTTCGTTCCTGTTTTGACATTTGATTCTTTCAGGTAGTCACGGTGGTGTTTTACATCTTCACAGACCTGATCCTCATCTCCCAGTTTCTCTACTATAAGATCAAAAACAGCTCCAGCAGAAGTAAGTCCTGACACTGTGGGACTGAACCACGATGTGATCCTTCAGATTAATGAAAAGCCCGACTGTTTCCTCTCGTTGATTCATTTACTTTACTTTGCACAACACAACATAAAAAAAATTAAAACCAACGACTTGTAAATAAGTGTCAGTTTTGCAAGTTTACTTTTAATAAATCACTGTATACAGATATAGTGGGTGATCAAAATGTAAATATAGTACTGTGCAAAAGTCTTACGAAATAAAAAAATGTGGGATGGTGCGAGGCTTTTGCACAACATTTGTTGTGTGGGTGAAAATGCATTGTTGGTTTCAGAGGACTCGTTACAAATGGGGTATGAAGAAGAGCATTTGTGAATGCACTGAACGCTGAATCTGTGCCACGAGGAATTAAAGCAGTTCTGAAGGTAAAAGTGGGCCAATCCCAGTACTAACAATAGCAAATTAATAGTGCAGGTAGTTTCCACATTATGGCAAAAAGTGCATCATACTGATGCCTAACCAGGACTGAATTTAGTTTAAAAAAAATTTTGTGGTTGTTGCTGGATATTTATATTGCTATGTTTCTGTGCACGTGTCCTGCAGAAAGTCCTGTGCTGAAGTGGATGTGCTTCATCTGGTGTGGTGCAGGTACATTAGCACTCCTGGCTTTACCCAAACTCATTATAGACAGCGGTGCACCTGTGAACACTCAGGTAGGATAAACATAAGCAGTTTTCCACTTGAGATTATTCGCTCTTGTGTAGGTGCAGCATTGACTCTCTCCTCTTTATTTCCTTGTGCTCTCACCCAGAGTCCAGCCAGCTCCAAATCAGTGGAAGTCACCGGTTATGTGTGTGGATATGCGGCGTCCGTTTTCTACCTCTGCTCCCGTTTCCCTCAAATCCATAAAAATGTAAGTAACAAATGATTTGTTGCTTACCTCTCTGTTGAGATGTGGAGTGTGTGTGTGTTTTAGTGTCAGTATCTTAGACTGTGTCTAAGGATCGGAGGTTTGTGGAAAGCTGGAATTTCTGCGTATGAGTTGGTCATAACCGGGGATGGACTGCCTGTGCGTTTGAAGCGGAAGGTGGAGTGTGTGTGTGTTTGTGAACGCAGCGCGTGTGTGAGATCGAAATGAAAGCCAGGCATTGAAGACAATGGTGCTGTTGTGCTGAAGAAACACACTGGCTCGATTGCAGCTATTAATCACCAGAGGGAATCGTTTCAGTAGCCTGCCAGTGCCAGAGAGGCTTTCTGGGCACGAAACGCAGGCTTCCACATTATTGTAAATCATTTAGGTCGCTTTTGCCACGAGGAAATTCCAACTTGTCCAAACATGTTTGTTTTTTTGTTTCTTTTTTTCAATAGAAAGTCCAAGAAGTTTGCGCCATGCCGTTCCAATTCGAACCTTTAACAAAACAATAAAATAGAGCAAAGCAACTGTTACTGTTTAAGATTCCCTTCAGTATTTCAATGACAAACATTTCATTGTGGGGGTCCTACGTGGGGAACGATCTGCATGATATTCACACTCTGTTGCCAAGCACATCTTCAGGGATGGACTGAATTGAGCAGCCACGGCAGAGTATAAAAAGCTATTCTGTCAAGGTTGAAATATTTCTTTGGTTTCTCAACATTGGCTGAATCCTGCCTTTTCTAACAGCAAGAGGAGACGAAGAAAGTCAGCCTGTGTGTTTGAGGTACAGCGACACAGACATTTGTTAGCAGGATGAAATGGCTCTTGGCTGTTATCTCTTTTTGGGGATTTGTTGATACCAATAAAGCAATTCAATAAATCCAGTCTCATCCTTTAATCTTGCTGAGGCTCTCCGTAACTGGAGTACAAGTACACTGAATTGAGATTAATGTAAGTGAAACAGCATGCACTTAACCCCTTTTTCATTTCCAGTGACACTGGTGCTGTGTTTGTGTGTGTGTGTGTGTGTTGGTAGGTGGTGTGATGTCAGTCAGTCTAATTGTAGCATTGTAGCATCATATGTGGTGCAGTTAGCTAGAGAAAGCTCAGCTTCCCTCAAATTAGCGTTAAAATGTATTTAACCACAACATTTGGCACAACTACTGATAATAAGTGTAAGGCCAGTGCAAGACTGCTGTGATGCATTTTTTTGTCTATCCTTTCTAGTTTCAGCGACAGTCTACAGAGGGCACCTCCTACCTGCTGTTTGCCCTGGCCATGATGGGTAATGGAACATATGGGCTAAGCGTCATAGTGGTCCTTCCTGCACTAAAGGGCTCCAAACAGACCTTCATCATCAAACATCTGGCCTGGCTCATTGGCAGTCTGGGAGTCCTCGTACTTGATTGCTTCGTATCCTTCAAATAACAGGTTCAAAGTTCAGTTTGTCTGACCTCAGAACAGTTATTTGTTGTGGCTACAAAATGTGTGAAATCGTGTCATATGAGCCTTGACCTGATCAGGTAACTGCCCAGTTCATCATGTACAGGAAGAACATCTCTGCTAAAAGCAGTGCACTACTCAACATCCCAGAGGTGGAACCTCTTCTGAGTGAGGAAGAGGAGCTGACTGTGTTATAGGAGAGAAGTCAAACACCAGCGGAGTGGACTGCTCTGCCTTCGGTCCGTTTGTGGTGTTTTTGTGAGCTCTCAGGATTCGCTGAACACTGTTCTGGTTTTGTATCTGAGAAGAGGAGGAGCTCCTGCAGGTTAGGGTGTTAACAAAGCAGGAAACACTGCAGAAAAGATGATCAGTATTTTTCTTACCTCTGGAGATTAAGTACCAGTTTAGAAGCTGTTCCAGTTTTTCTTTAGTCGGGCTTGTCTGCACGACGGGTCATTTGTTTGGATGAAGTACTGTAGTCTTGATTGTGTTTTCTCCACACCCAGAGGAGGACTCTTAAAAAGAGTTTATTTTACAAATAAAAGTTTTGTGAACCTGTTATATTAACATATTTTCAAGAGGGTAGATACGGGCACACCCGAAGCCCACAAAGGGAATTATGTCTTCTCTTATTTTATGTCTCTGTAGCAAATCCTTTACAGCCATGCGAGAGAAAGCTGGTATGAGAGGAGCCAGAACTTAACGTCTTAATGTGAATCTGACAATGTTAGATGATGTTAAACTGGATTAGATGCAATTTTTCATTTTGTATAATGTGCTCATTTTTATTTGAAAGGGGCTGGTGGATTTCTCTGCTTTCTGTTCTTCCTTTTCTCCTGGAGAAACAGTTTAAAACTGTTTATACTCTTATTATAAATGCATTGCATAAACAATCCTGAACGATTGCAAGACATTTTCTCCTTCCTAATCTCCCTGAGTGTGATCGGCCTGTGAGTGTCATACGTTTGTTTGTTTTTTTGTGTGTGTGTGTGTGTTGGCATCGTCTTTTGTAACATTTCATGATGTTTTATTAAAGAAGAAAGGAGACACGTTTGATCGTGTGTACTTAAGAAACATCTAAAAATAGGAGAATTATAAAATGAGTCCACGCTTCTAATCTACCATCAGGCTCACAGCAGCGGCGATGCTCTCGTCAAACCAAATTAATTTTAATAATGTGTCATTATCAGCTTCATTAGTTGTTTCCAGAACTAATGTTAAATGAATCGATGACAACAAAGAAGAGAGGGGGGGGGGAACAGATCAAACAGTTTATTTATGGATGAGTGCTTTCATTTTATGATTGTTTATTTTGTATTTATTTAGATTACTATCAAAATCACAATACTTAATTAATAGAAAATTAAATAATAATATTAAATAATAGTCATTCTTTATTGTGGCAGGTGGTTTTGTCATACAGTGTGCATGTGGCACAGGCACTTTTAACCTGATCATCTGTGTAACTGAAGTTCTGCAGATTTCTCTACCTCATGCCTGTTTTTGGTGCATGAATATCTGCTCAGTTGCAGTACCAGCTTAAGCAAGCAAATTTATTTGCAAACATGCAATAACTTTTTCACTAATAATTCAAGTCTCATTCATTTGTTGTATTTTTTAAAAAAAATTCTGTTTTTTGTATCTAATATATTTATAGAACCTGTTGCTGCTACAGACTGTAGAATCTTTTTATTTCGACATGTTTTCCTTTTTCAGATTGATTTCATTGTCTCTAGCCGGTCATATTGTAATCCTGAGATCTTCTGCCGTTGCCTTTTAATAAATGTATATTGTACAAAGTTTAAATAGCGGCTTTGTATCCTTAAAATATACAGTGTCTTGTTATGATTAGAAGAAATCAAGAACATGGGCTCACATTTCACGTCACAATTTGAAGGTTCCGTCTTTGATTGACAGAAATGTGAAAGTTCTGCAAATTATGAATTTTTTTATACACAGTCTCCCACTTTGAGAAGTAATTATGCAAATGACTGACGAGTTTCATTGTCAGGTGAGGCCTATATCCTGCTTATTTCATGGCAAATGAAGCTGCCATAATATCTAAAGATGATTCAAAGTGTTGAATATTTGTTTTTATAGCTTTTCACTGTAATTTGAAACTAAGTCAGAGAGCGACACGAACATGCAGCACCTGAAGGCGGCTGCAGTAAAGACCTGGCAGAGCGTCTCAGAGGAGGAAACAGCATTTGGTGATGTTCACGAGTTCCAGATTTAGTTGATTATACATTTTGTAAAAAAATAAAATAAAACCAATCTCTGAATTAAAGCAGAAAGTCTGCACTTCAGTCACATTTGGTTCGGTTTAAAATCCACTGGTTTGCAGAGGCAAAAATCAAGTGGCTCAACACATCATGGACCAAACTGTAGCTACAGATGTTTTTTATTAACATCTATTGTTACAGTTATAAGCTATGTTAAAGAGAGACATATACAAATTGAATGTCTAATGTAATTTGAAGTGAGTGTCAGTAAAGTGTAATTCATGTTCATGTTAGTCTTTGCGCGCTGAAATCACAGCAGTGCTTACATCTCGAAGCTCGTGCGATTAAGTGTATTTCATGTCACTGCCCTGTATTTTGTAGAGGTAATTACAAGCTAATTACACAAATGTAATAAGCTCTCAGAAGCTCTTTGAATAAAAAAAAAAAGTCCTCCTCCTTCCTCGCACTCCCCGTTGCTTTTTGATCGAGCTCTCTGGCGGCCAATATAATAAAAGCTGCTGGTTCGGGGCGGGAGGAGGGAAACGCACCGTTCGGTCGGAGGTGGGACTTCCTATAGAGTTGCAGTTGGATGGCAGGGAGCTGCTCGGCTGACACGTAACTGAAGTTAAAGGTGCTATGGAGGCCTCGTCGTGGACTTAACTCTTAACTTCTCCGTGAGCTTGTCTGAATCTCGTCGGAAACTCTCAAAAGTCTGCAAGTGGGAGAGACCCACGCAGGAGTCGGCCGCTTTATTTTTGCCTTTAGACTTAAAAAAACTAGGCAGAGCCAGGGTTTGGCTCCAAGTCAGGCGACAATCTGAGCGGCTACTTTGAAGCTGCAGAGGGAGAGCCGCGAGTTGGATGTAGCGCCGCTAAACATATGTGTGTGTATATAATGTGTCCGAAAGTGAGTATTAGCACGTAGCTTGTGTTTTCTGCGTGGAAATGCTCTGGGAGTGAGGGAGAGGTTTTCTCAGTCCTCACCGGGGAGGTAAAAAGTTGAGTCGGAACTTTCCAGCAGCAGAGACGGGGCTTTCGTGCACAGACATCGGGGAGGGGTGCGGGTCCAACATGGGAAACGGGGTGTGCTCCCGGAGGCAGCGGAGGATCTTCCAGTGTCTCCTGCTGGTCACCGTGGTCTGCGGGATGATGTACGGCGGCATGGTGTCATACGAGATGCACAAACAGCTCAAGAGGACGGAGGCGATGGCAATAAAGTACCAGCAGCACCAAGAGTCGCTGTCGGCGCAGCTCCAAGGTAAACACAGGGGCGGAGATGTGACTGAACGTTTGTCCACAGCTGATACGAGCCGCGTGTCGCGCCTGACTCCCGTGAATAAAACCGCAGTGTTATTGTTATCGTGCACGCTGGCAAGCGCTTACACCCTTTAAAACAAACTGAAGGTCTTTATTTACCAAACCTTCAGTCCGACATTGGCTTGAAAGGTCAGATGATCCTAAAAATGTTTATAAGTAGTGAGTTTCTAAAGTTTTTAGTGCAAAAATTTCCTTTTGGAGTTTAAAGATTGTTTGCTTTTTCTTGTGTTATGAATAGTCAAATATTTAGATGTTTAGAACACAACAAAACTGAATATTTATATAATTTTTGCGATCAATAGGTATCATTTGGCAACTTTTGGCATCCTGTAGAGACAATGCACTGAAACAGAACCGTAATTGCACCGCAGCAAAGCCGTGATCAACCAACAAACAGTTGCCTTGTAATTCTGCGTTAAACTTTGTGTTGGGCTCAGAAAATTTGCTACTCAAAAACTGTGACGACTGCATTCAAGTGAAAATAGCTCCGTCACTTCCTACAGCTGAGCTCTACTGACTGCTCTTACACAGTCACTGTGTCCTAAGGCTCATCTTAGCATTATTCCTTTTTTGTTTATGTTTAGCTACCATGGTACATGTAGGATGCTGTGTTGTCACACGGGTGTCTGTGACTCTGTAGTGAGTTTCGAGTAATCACTGTAAGTAAAAAAAAAATGAAAAGAGCACATTTGAGAAAATTCCTGATGACTCCACAGTTACTCCAGAGGATCAGATCAGATTTTGCAGTGCTTTTTGCCATAAATTTGCACATCAATAACAGATAATGAGTAATTTCTCACTGATTGCTGGAACCTCTTAAAACACTTTAAGGCAACAAGGTACATACTGATACTGATACTGAAAATTTCTATTGCAGTTGCACAGACAGCACCCCAATCAGCAAAAGGGCCAAGATATAGAAACCTTTGGAGGTGTGGGCGTTTCTCTATCCAGGAAAATCAGTGATACCAGATACAGTCTACCCATTATAGTCACAGGGTCACACTGTAGGGTCATTCACTCTGTTTCTGGTTACACCAGTTTTACTGGAGCTTTGAAGCATCCAGGATTTATTTCCATATGGCTGAAGTGAAAATGAGCTAAAGGGCTCTTTTTTAGGTTTCATTGTGAAATAATGCATCGTTCAGCCAATTGCAAAGCCACTTGATATCCGCAGCTGACTGTTGATATGCTGTTTTTCTGGCCCTATATTTAGAGGTTGGATATATATTTGGGTGGGTGGGGGTGGGGTGGGGGTGGGTATTGTGAGCCAGCTGTATTGATTCCCTGTTACCCACTGTAGCCACAGGCTGGCAGTCATCAGTCATTTAAAGGCACTTTAAATCCTTAACTGGCACTTTGTGGCGATGCGTGCGCGCTGACAAATGTGTCACCGTGATTTAACACCCGGCCCGATTTCCAAACACATTGGAACATCGTGCAAAACGTCAATAGAAACAGAAAGCAGCTTTTTACTAAAGCACTTAAATCCAATATTTAATTAAGAGCAGTACAAATGGGTGTTTTTTTTGTTTTTTTTTTGTATTTTTAAAGTAATGCTTATTTCGATGGGCATGAGCTTTGATGGCATTGAAACTTTTTAAAAAAAAAAGTTGCACATTTACCACAATGTTGCACCATGTCTTTTAACACAGGAGACCACATGCTTTCCGTAACATAGCATTTCAGCTGATCGGCAGTTTGAGGCCTCAAGTTTTATCACGCACAACACGTTGTCAGTGGGTGACGTGTCTTGTGGTAATATTTAAATATGAAGCCGTGCAGAATGTAGTTTGAAGCAAAGATTGCCGCTGATTGGAGACCTGTGTGTACTCTGTACACTGTACTGTGTGTAGAAGGAACTCGAGAACTGTAATATGCACTATACCTATCAATTTATATAGCACCAAATCACAAGAAACAGTCGCTTTAAGGTGCTACAACAGATTGTAGATCCTTTGAATGTTATCTGTCGACTCGAAAAACAGGCTTGTCATCTGATTTATTTCGCTGGAGGTGCACAGGAAGAAGAATCTGCGGTGTCTATACACAAACGTATCATGTTTCTCTGACTTGATATCACTTCCTGGATCAGGTCATGTGTCTCCCAGTTTCTGCCTGGCCTGTCTGTGGGGAGGACTGACATGTGAATTAGATTACCTGTCAAACACAGTGGTCCTTTGGGACAGATATCACTCTGATCTGACCTAAGTCAAAAAGCTGGATCCATAGCAGTGGGTTCAAAATGTGGGGCCACTGTATTCAGCCCAAGTTGTTCAGCAGCAGTGTCAACAGCAGAGAGAAAGGTACAGTAACAACAAAGCGTCAACAGCTTGGAGCCATCTCACACTTGCAACGTACACCAACAGCTTTTCTTTGTACGTTTACAATCGTTTTTGACTGAACTGCATGCTGTAGTTAAGGGAGTTGACCAGACTGACAAACCTCAGTTGATAAGAGTTTTCTATAGCCTGACTGATTGATAATGGTTATTTGCATAGTTTGCCCACCAGAGGGCAACTCTGCAACTTCCCTGTTAGCAACATGTGTTTTGAACGCCACAAACACAAAAAAGCACATAACCATGAACGGGAGGATCTCGAATCATATTGATTTTGAACCAAAATGGCAGAAAACGAACGGGCAAAGTCAAAATCGGGCATTGAATTACTGTAACTGCAGACTTATCAGTCTTAAAATCCTCCATCTGTCAGGTTTCAGTTGTCTCTGTTAGCTTTACTCTACAAACTACACATGTGAGGAGGTGCACTCACAGTGAGGACAGGAAAAGGAGAAACTAGCATGACTGGAAAAGACAGCAATATGCCAAAAATGAACGAGTCTCGGTCATTAGTCTTTAGAGGCTGGAAATGTTTTCAGTATGTTGTGACGTTATATTATATGACGAACTCCTTTGAAGTGGATCCAAGTGGTGCAGCCTCATACAATGCACAGTGTGTCTGCCCAGAAATTTAATTGCACTTTGCTTCCTCACTGTGCTATTACAATAGGTAATATTCTGCTAGTAGATTAAAAGCCATTTTGCTTATTTTCATACCCCTGACAGTACATGCATGGAGTCAGTAGAAGTATCAGACCAGGGCTAAACAAACCAGTGCATAAACATAAATGCAAATGACAACATCTCCCCTTATGGCCTCGGCTCTACAGGGATTCAAGCACAGTACTATAAATTAAGCTGTAGCTGTAGCCCAGCCCTGTCGGCCCCCTAATTTGAGCACAGTGTAGCTGAGCTCATCTAAGAAAAACATGGCGTCATCTCTGGCACTGCTGAGGAGGTTCAACGCCTCAGATGAGCAGAGTAAAATCGAATGTGGTGAGGCTTTAGATGACCACATGATCAGGCTTTGGTGAAAGAAACCTTGGGAAAGGTTGCTGAATTCCACTTTATTGCCATTAGAACTGATCACGACAGCACAAAGTTCGATGGGAACAGACCAGAGAGAGCCTGTTCATGAAACAGATGGAATTACTTTAACTTGTGCATGCAAAAAGAAAGAAAAGGAAAGGAAAGAAAAGCAGCAACTGGTGCAGCGTAAACTGTTTATCTAAACAAAATCAAACGAACCCACTGTACAGAATCATCAAGAGGTTTTTTTTCTTTCTATACACAAAAAGGTATAAAAGCATGCTCTCACAATACATCATGAAGTAGGTGGAAATCCTTTTGTTCCCCTCACTTTGGCTAAATATATATGATCGAGGCTATTTTTTTTAGTCAGGTGAATTTTATTTTTAATAGACGATTTTTTAAAATCAAAACCGTTGAAGTGAGTTTCTCTAACTCACATCCCTCCAGATCCTTTGAGCTTCGTTTCACTCTTTTTTTCTTTTGCTAATTCCTCGTCCCTTCTTCGTTTACCCTCCTCATTTCATTTCTTGCTGCCCTCCTGATATTAAAACCGAATATAGATGTGGCCAACAGTTAATCTGTTGAGGTGGCGCTCAGAGGGAAGAATAGCCACATCATCAGTTTGACTGCCCATCCCCCCAGTGGAAAGGAAGAAGGGAAGACTTAATGTTCAGAGTCCTTATTTTAATGGTTAATCACAGGCTGCCTGAAGACCAGAACAAGTTATTAAAGGCACAATAGTGCAGTCAGATTCCAGTGTGAGATGTTCGGTGCTCGGTAGCTTGAGGGAAGGGGACTTTCGAAGACAGCTAGAGAGATTAGAAGTGAATCTAAAGGGCACCAGTTTAGCTCAGTGGGTGAGCAGGCGCCCATATGCTCCATGGCTAATGCAGCAGCCTGCATTTGAGACTGCTGTGCGGCCCTTTGCCCTTATCTTCGCGGCTACACTATTAACTAAAGCCTAAAGACATTTGAGCTTTTAATGCATGAAGAGGACTATTCTTTTTTTTTTTTTTCAAGAAATACAGCTGTGGCCAGAAGTTTCCACCGACTCATCATGGGCATGAATGTCATGGTCATTTTGGGCTTTTAATGATTTATTTGAACTGTTCTTTTTCCAGGGTGGAATGATTGTACAGCACACATCTTTAATGAGTTAAAAAAATAAAGAATTGGGTACACAAGTTGCATACGCTCACTTAAATCTTTTAATTAGTGGTGCTGACGGTTCTACAGTGTTTTCTTTTTAACATAACAAGACCAAGGCCTCGGGATCATCAGTTCAAACAGCTGTACTTAAGTAGTTACTCAGACGTGTCACTATTGCTCCAGAACTGACACCTTCAGGCTCAACTGAAATCTGCAGTTGCCCTCAGGGATAAGCCAAATACCTTCTGGAGAAAGGTTTTATGGTTTGATGATACAAAGATTGAGCTATGTGGTCACGGTGACTGGAGGTATGTTTGAAGGAGTGAGGGTGAGGGTCAAACCCAAGAACACTGCACCAACTGTCAAGCATGGTGGTGGTAGCATCGTGCTTTGACCTCATCCCAATTGAAAATTTGTGGACTTAAAAGCTGGGTTTGCATGCTGTGCAATGACTCCACCCTGGAAAAAGAACAATTAAAGGAAATTATTAAAGTTCAATTTTATTTTATTTATACGGCGCCAAATCACGACAAACACTCGCCTCAAGGTGCTTTTTATTGTAAGGTAAAGACCCTGCAATAATTACAGAGAAAACGCAACAGTCTAAACAGCCACCTATGAGCAAAGCACTTGGCGACAGTGGGAAGGAAAAACTCCCTTTTAACAGGGGCAGTCATCTGCCACGACTGGCTGGGCTGAGGAGAGAGAGACAGGACCAAAGGCATGCTGTGGACGAGAGACCGGGATTATTAATAAGTAATGAATAATAATAAGTAATGAAAATCCCCAAATTACCATGATATTCATTGAAGACATTGTTCATGTAGACAAAAGTGTACCCAGAATACTACCTACTTGTCATTTCTTTATATTTTGCTTGGAAAATTGGAAATAGGTGCAGCGATATATTGAAATGTGCAAACATACATTGGCTGCCTTTTGCTCTTTTCGTCTAAATGATCCCAACACTGCTTCAGTAATGCTGAGATTGTTTTTCCGGCTCTCTTCCTGTTTGGTTTGCTGGCCCAAATGGATGTCAATGCGCTCACTAGTCTTCTGTCTCTTCCCCTCCCATGTTTCTTGCATTCAGTGGTGTATGAGCATCGCTCCAGGTTGGAAAAGAGTCTTCAGAAGGAGAGGTTAGAGCACAAAAAGGCCAAAGAAGGTGAGAAAAGTAACAAGTACACGCAATTCTGACTTTAGGTATTTTTCCGTTTGGGGGAGTTTGTACTGGGGTAAATATTAGAGTGCAGCAGAGTCGGGTTTTTTTAATGGCATTACTGAGTTTAAATTTGAGCAAAAGTCTCAATATAAATGTACTGTAATCTAAAGTGTCATTTTTGTTTCAAATGAACTTAATTTGCGTTGTTTTGTAGATTATCTGGTTTATAAACTCGAAGCACAGCAGTCACTGAACAAGGAGAAGGTATTTTATTTACTTTTTTAAAATCACATTCTTACCATTTCATCTGTGACTCTGTAAATACGTCGCTCATTATTTTATGAAGCTGCTCCTTTGTTCTGTCGGTTTGCAACGCCACATGAAAAAAAATTTTCTTTAATGCTCAAACAGCAAGATTCAAACGGCAGATACAACTCTCTACAAGTGCAGCATCAGATGCTGAAGGTATGGCTCGTCAGAATCCCAAAGACACGCGCTCGCACTCACCCTCCAGTTTTCCGCACAGTAATAAGAACTTTCTGTCAGAATCAGCACGAGGACCTGAAGAAGCAGTACTATGAGCTGCAGGAACAGCACCAAGCCCAGGGTGAGGACCACAGTCGGCTGCTGGGTGAACACAAGGAGCGCTACGATAAGCTTCAGAAGACCAAAGAGGTGGAAATCTCCCAACTCAAAGGTAGCGACTTGTGCTTTAATTATCTATGAGATTTCTGCGATTAAACCAAATGCGAGCATAAATGTGACTCACTGTCCTGTAGAAATCCCAGTCTCAATAAAGATATGCAGCCGTATGGATCAAATGGACTTTTCTTTTGCTGTTGTTGATTTTTACCAAAGCCAGAGAAACTGAAGACGGCTTGTATCACTGCTGCGTAGCATTATCCTTAAATACTTTTACTCTGTCTCCATCTCCTGACTTTATAACATACTGCATGTAAAAGTGCTTTATTTATAGATTTGTAGGCCGAATAAAAGGGTTTTGTCATATTTTGGTGTTGACGCTGCATTCCTTAGAACAAACCCGGATTTCTTTTGCCATACTAGTATCAAATATTCAAACACAGAGATTGTGATGTCGATTGTAAAGAAAGAAAAGTAACAGTTACTTTGTAAGCTGTAATCATGTGAAAGGAGAAGCTGCTTTTTGTGATGTTTTCTCTTTGTTTCTGATCTGTTGGAATGCCAGAGGGTGTATTTAACCTAAGAGAGGAAAATAAACAACTGAGGAAAGCCCACCATGACATTCACGTGCAGCTACAGGATGCACAGGTGAGAAAAGACTGGACGGTTCTAACTTCATCATATATATCCACATGCATATATATATATATATATTTTTTGATAAACACGAATGCTTCATTGCTTCACTTTTGTTGCATTTTGCTTATTCAGATCCGGCATCAGGACCTGAAGGCAGCCCACGATCAGCTCGCACTGACGCTGGAAGACCACAAGAGTGCGCTGGCTGCAGCTCAGGTAGGACAGCGCCACAGGGGTTCGGTCTCCTTGTTTACTGCAGTCACCGAGTACAGCAGCCGATGCCGGAGGCGTTTCTTGGTTTTTGGCTAATTAGATCAGATATTTGCGCATCTCCTTCAGGGTGACCTCTGAATTGCCTGAACAGTGTTTTGATTGCACCGATTTTCTTTCAGCGTGCAGCATTGATAGATATTCACTTTCACTCCTCTCTTTTCCTGTCTCTCTCGCTTTCTGGCTGTATTTACTGATTTGTTTTAAAGCCCGGCCTGCTTTCCATCAGTGCCTTCGGTCGGACGCACACAAACACACACGTGCACGCTCTTTCCTTCACTGGGGGGAGGGGGAGGGGGGTGGTAGTGATTTAGTCAGGGGTGTCAGAGCAGTGCATCTAAAGCACACTGCAGCCAATCAGCCAGAAAGCTATAATGGAGGGAGTGGAGCGAGACAAAGGGACGGGGGAGGAATTTAGCAAGAATTTTTAGAATTTAACCCTCTGGCCTGTTCTGCAAGTGCGCGTGTATAAAAAGATTTAATGGTGTGCTGGCCAGAATTTAATGGACATTTTGAAAATAAATGTGTCACCGCAGGGAACAGGGAAAGCTTAATTCACTTCTTTACATTTTTTTAAAGATGCAAGCAAATTAATGGCAGTACAGTAGGTTATTTTTTTCCCAAGTCTTATATAAATATATGCACTCAGCAGTCACTTCATTAGGTACACTGTGCTAGTACTGGGTTGAAGCCTCTTTTGAACACTGTGTTCTGTGTCATGGTGTTTTCTCAGCTTAGGCTCCTGGTTGGTTTCCTGGCTTATGTTTTGGCTTGTGGGGTTTTTTTTTTGTATTTAATGTTCACCTGCTGTCCCTGTGTCAAATTCTTATGTCTTAGTCTTGGCTTGTGTTTCCACTTCCTGTCTTATTTTGGTAGTGCCTTGTTCTTGTGCAGTGTGTTCAGCTTTGCTTCCCCTGGTCTCGTTAGTGTGATTGTGCTCAGCTGTGTTCCCTTTAAGTCCTGAGTTTCCTCTGCATGTTGTTGCATCCTTGTCGTAGTTTAGGACAGTGTTTATGTCTGCTGTTTTGCTCTGCGCGTCACAAGTTAGGTCACTCTTTGCTTTCTGCCTCGACGCCCTGCATTGGGGTCCTCTGCCCTGTCTGCCACAGCAGTAGATGACAGATGCGGTCAGCAACAATACTCTACTAGGTAGGCTGTGGCATTTAAGTGATGCTTAATGCTATTAAAGCGCCCAAAGTGTACTAAGAAAACATCCCTTACACCATTACACAACCACCAGCAGGCTGAACTGATGATACAAGGCAGGATTGATCCATGCGTTCATGTTTTTCACACCAAATGCTGACTTTACCGTGCGAATGTTGCGGCATAAATGGAGACTCGTCAGACCAGGCGACGTTTTCCCCAAACTTCTGGTGAGCTCATGTGAACTGTAGCCTCAGTTTCCTGTTCTCAGCTGATAGCAGAGACACCCGCTGTGGGCTTCTGCTGCTGTAGCCCGTCTGCTTCAAGGGTCGATGTGTTTAGAGATGCTCTTCTGCTTAGCTTGGTTGCAATGAGCGATTACTTGGTTACTTTTGCCATCCCGTCAGGTAAAAGCAGTGTGGCCATTCTCCTCTGACCTCACACACACCAACAAGGCATTTTCACCCAGTGAACTGCCGCTCATGGCAATCTTTGCTGTTATTCCCTTTAGGTGCAGGTGAATGAATACAAGCAGCTCAAGGAGACCGTTAAAAATGCTCCCAGTATGGCACAGCATGAGCAAAACACCCATCAGCTGCAGGCAGCCACCACAAAAGCAAGGTTCTACGCCCGTGGAGACCACCAGGCTCACTGGGACACTGAGTCAAGGGTAATTTGGGATTCTTTGGTGTGAAGCAATAATGTCGTTTTATTGAGAAAGAGAAAAATGCAATGATCTTTTGCTATCTCTCACGGCTCAGTTGGACCACCAAGCCATCGAGGTACACGGTCGCTCTGAGATCCAATCGCACTCCACTGTAACCCAGCGCGCTGCTCCTGCGCCCGAGAAAGATGAGGATCGAGAGGGCGAGGCTGAGAGGAGGAGGGAGCTGGCAGAGGAGGAGATGGCCCAGGCGGGGCAGCCTCAGAAGCTGGAGGAGGACCCGGACCAGCTACAGGATGAGGAGCAAGAGCCAGAACACGAACAAGCGGATGAGAACGCTTTGGACCAACATAGACACCAGCCACAGATGGTCAGAAGTGTTTTAAACGAAACAGATCTTGAAGCAGACTCCTTTTCTCACTCTACACGATGTTTCCTTCGGTATCTCCTTATATATTTATGTCTCAGGATCCTTCTGTGAAGCTGCATCCAGCGGACAAGCTGCAGCACCAGGCGCCAGCGCAGGTGCAGCATCTGAAGTCGGCCTACGAGCAGCAGCAGGAGCAGCAGCGTCTGGACGCTCAGAAGGCCGAGGAGCGCAGGCAGATCCAGGTGCGACAGGAGGAGCTGCAGGCCCAGAGAGAGAGGGTGCTGAAGGAGAGGGAGCAGAGGCTGAAGGAGGAGCAGGAACGCGAGCGGCAGCAGCACAGGGAGGCCGACAGACAGGAGCAGATGCTGAGAGAAGAACACCAAAGGTCAGATTTGAGATATTAAAAATTTAGCAAAGCATTGGGGGGGGGGGGGGCTGACGTAAAAAGGGAGGAAGGCCCG
>VOQJ01036997.1:43127-55712 GCA_015052665.1 Apistogramma diplotaenia | reverse complement strand
TGTGTGTGTGTGTGTGTGTGTGTGTGTGTGTGTGTGTGTGGCGTGTTGTGCATGTGTCTTGTAACAAAGGTGATCTCAATTTTTCAGGGGCACATTGACAGGAAATCTCTGGTTAAAATGCCTGTAAAGTTAATATAAAGGCCTCTCATGATCTACAGATGGACCTAATAGGTTCTTCCTGGATTAATTTATATGTGTGAAAGTGTTTACAGGCTCATATGTATTTAAAACATATCCCCAACGAAGAGCTGATCTTACAGATTGATGGGACACAACATGGGTACAACTGGATTAAAAAGAATATGATGTGCAGTTTAAAAAAAAAAGGTTTGAAAGTAAGTTTGTGTGTGTGTGTGTGTGTTTGTATGTGTGTGTGTGTGTGTGTTTGTGTGAGAACCTGAGCGATTGTGCTTGTAATATGCAAGGTCTTCCATGGACAAAGTGACCTAAAATGTGAGGCTTCAAGTGGGTACTGTCTTTCAGTAACAAGGTTTCTTTTCTAAGGCATCACTTTATAAATTTATTTTTTAAGCCTGGTGTTGTTCTCTGTGGCTTATCAAACCTACTGATGATTAAACAAAATAAACTTGAAATGGCAATTTTCCAGAGGGAGATTTGCAAATCAGTTTTTTTTAAAATAAACTATAATATATACACTGTGTGTGCCTGCTGTACAGATGTACTATGCTGATGTTTGTACAGTGTTTTTTTTTTAAAAGGAATGTATTAAAGAGGTATAATTTTTTTAATGTAAACAGTGTGTGGAGTGACATTGAAAGCTAGTCACAGGCGGTTTCAATGAGAATAAACGGCTGTTGGTTGAATTTCCTGTTTTGTACTTTTTGAAACTGTTCACACAAACACTTTTCTTAGGGAAGAATTAGTGAATCTAGCATGCTAAACATATTCTTATGTGAAATGACTATGCATTGCTTTAAAGATAAATATTTTCTGCGCGTGAGAAAATTCAATATTTTATGACCGCTTTTGAATTGATTGAACAAAAAAATGAGCTAATGCTAATGCTGGAACACATGTGCAGACATTCAAATATAAAATCCCAGCAGAAATGCCAGAAGGCCAGCATTTTCCAGTAAACAAACCCTTCCCCTTTTTTTTAAGTCAATATTTATACGCCTACAGATAAAAAATGTTCCTCTATGCCACACTGGCTGGGACATCCCTTCTTAATCCGGATGCACAGAAGGTGGTAAGTTGCATGGAATGACTGTCCCCTCTTCAAACATGCTAGTTTTGTCATGCATGGGTTTGAGATCATTCTTTATAAGCTGGAACTCCACCACACAGCAACACTGAAATACCCAGAAAGACAAAGTCAAATCAGAGATGAAACTCAAAGTCATTATTTTAATAAGACAATGTACAAAAATATGAGCGCTGATACAGCAGGCGCAGCAATGTGGGAAGTGTATTTGACACTAGCAGTAAAAATGAGGAGCACTGGTGCAACGTGGTTGCACGTGTAAATTTGAAAAGAATGCTTTACAGGATGTAAATTGATTTATCAGTTTATTATTTTCATGGCTACCGTTGCAGCTTAAGACTACAAACATTCAGTTGTACTAATCTGAAGACAAAGCATATTTGAACCCTGCATCAATCACCAGTGCAAGCATGTAAATAAAGGCTCTGTGGCAATTATTAGGGTTAGACAGGACTGAAGGGTGTAAGACTGTAAAAGGCACCAAAGGTTTTAGTTAAAAGAGGGGCTAAAGAGGTTTTGGGTACTGATGCAAGTGCTGCTCACTGCAGAAAACAGTCTCCAAAGTTAGAATTAGGGTGGTGGCATGGCTGGAGCTAGAGATGGGGGTTGGACCGGGCCAGTGGCTTTGCAGTGAGCACCCTTTTCCACTGGTGGCTCAGTGACTTTACAAGATCTGTCGAGGTCTTCCGTAGCTCATGCCCTCCTGACTGGCTCCCTTATTGGAACCCATCTGTAAGCCAATCACATTTTTGCCAGCCTTCAGCTGCTCGTCACTGAAGTCTCGCTTGTTCTCCTGCGCCTTCCTGCAACGCAACATTGAAAAATGTCACAAAAAAATGAACAACACCACCACCACCCACTGATGTTTGTACAGCACCTGTTCTCGCTGGGATCAGTGTATAAAGAGAGGTCTGTTTTATTTTAGAGGACTCACTTGAAGAACCAGTTTGGGTCTCCTTTGTATGTGCCTTCATCCTTGGTGACGGCCAAGCTGCCCAGAGCTGATAAGGTCCTCTGCACTGCTGCCAAGTCCTTACCTGTCCCAACACACACACACACACACACACACAATCTGGATTACTAATGATAGCATCAGTCAAACATCAGCCTCCAGGACTGAAAAATGAAACCCAACATGTAAAAACGACCAAAACCTGCAGTTCCTCAAATCACCACTTGTGTCTAGACTTGTTTGTAAAATGCCCATTTTTAGAGGTGACAATAAGATGTGGTGGCTGCATTCATTTTTTTCTTTTCTTAAATATATATTCTGTGGTCACGCCATATGATCAAAGTGCTTACATCCAAGTCCTTTGCTCTAGCATTAAACAGCTTTAAGATCATAAAACCTCTGACCTTCCCAAAGGTCCACGGTCTGGAACATGTCAGTCTTAGTGACACCGTACTTCTCTGCAGCATTGAGGAACTGGGAGATCTGCTCCATCTGCTTGAAGGCCATGGGCGAGCTCTGGATCTTCTTCACAGGTTTCTCGCCGGGAAACAGACTGTTAATATGCTCGCTCAGGACCTGGAAAGATGAGATGAAACAAAAGAGGAGGGCACTTAAAAAGAAGGAGAGGCACAAATAAAAGATTTTTATCTTAAAGCTATTTCGAGAAAAAAACATTCTCGCTGCACTCACGCATCCGTCTTTGAGCCAAGCCTGGAAGCCCAGTTTGCCAGGTTCTGGCTTTCCCACACCGGAACCACACTGACGGCTGATCCACTCCACCAGAATCTGCTCCAGCTCAGGGTCGTACTTGCTGTCGATCTTATCCTGGACCTGCCGGCTCAGGCCGTAGGATGGACCTTTGTTAGCCATGCCAACACCCTGGGAGGTGAGAGAAGTGAAGTGAGGGGTGGAAATATAGAGAAAGAAGGATGCAATTAAATGGGAAACACATTTTGCCTTTGAGGAATGAATAAATATGTTGATGGGAGCTCAGATTCCCTGGTGTCCTACCTGCCATCTTGACCTTTTTTTTTTTTTATAAAATATTGCTACTTAGAATTTTCCTGCATATGCCTTTATACCTTTGCTTTTAGAAAAAAAAACAAACAGCAGCTTACAAGTTTGCACTGCAGTACAATTTAGCATATGCGAAAACATGCATAGGTGTGCAAAGAATTCAAAAAAAGCCACATTTACTTAGGAACACACATACAGATACATCTGTATACTGTACAGATTATACACCAGTACAAACACTGACACCATGCATATCAGAAGCGTGTATTTAAGTGTAAAGGCTCAGCATTCAGTTGAAATATGAACCTTCCCAGGGTTCCCAGCGTTAACAGTGCCGTGTCTCCGAATGCACACCATTCAGCTGTAACGGGAACTGCGTCTGAGACTAAATGATGTGCAGAGGGAGCTCGCTATCAGCCAGCTGATTTTTGCATATGCTTCCCTGAAATGCGTGCACGCACACTTTCTTCCGCCCTCTCCCTTTGGGCTTTTGCTTTCTGCCAACACATTCATACAGCCAGCACTTTTTTTTTTTTTAATTAAAGTTTTATGCTTCTGTATTGCCTTTGGACCAAAAGCCAAGCGCTAAAATTCATATCAAAGTGCTGTCTGCACCATCCAACCTTTGTTGCCATCTTGATGTCAGGTCACGTCAACTTCCTGTTCCTGGAGAGGTTTAAAGTTGAGACGTTAAAGGTTAAACCTCGGCGCTGAGTGGAGGAGACTCGTTTCTGGCACAGGTTGAGGAATGTTGTTGTTCTGTTTTTAAACAATACAAGTCTTTTTCGCTGGATTATTCCCAGTGTGGTAGAAGGTTGTGGGGTTACTGAGAGAAGATACAGTTGGAACGAAACCGGTGTTTTTTTTTTTCTACTTTCAAATAGTATCTGTTTTTGTCTTAAGTAACAAACTTTCCTTTCTTCCACATCCCCCCTTTTTTTTGTCCCCCCCTCCTCCCACATTCCCTTATTTCTTCTCTCTAAACTGAAGTTGAAAGCCTGCAATAGAAACAATGTGCAAACACAATACTGGCACATTCTCACTTACATGGCAAAGTTGACAGTTTGTCTTTTTATACATTCAGACAGACAGTGAGAAACATTAGCATTTATTTAGAGACCTGCCTGCGTATATAGTTTACTGAAGTGCAATATTCAGACTGCTTTTAGCTCCCTTTTTGGTTTAATTACACAAAGTTCACCTGCACTTTACGAGTTCTTTAGATACTTTCACACTGGATACTTGAGTACATCTTGATGCAGTTAATTACAGAGTTCAGTGAAGTCCCATTAATGCAGGACATCTTAAAGAAATGTGGATTTTTTAAAATTTATTTTTTGGTCTTGTGGCACTGCTAAATAAAACTTTTGTATACTGCAAATAGATATCCATGCATGTCTGCGTATTAGAGCCTGAAAGCCAAAGAACTGAACGGCTTCCAGCCCAGAGTATGCAGAGCTTGTTACCTCCAGCCCTGTTTCATATTCTCCGCATACTCTGTGGTCCTTCTCCAGACCACAGCAAACCAAACACACATGCTGGGGAGCACGCTCACTTACATACAACCGCAAGTTCAGATATTATATCTCTTCCTCTCACACACACACACACACAAACACACTCATTCCCCCTTGTTATTCCGCCTGACATGCGTCATTATATAATTATTATTTCAAAGCAATGTGTGTCTGGTATAACTTTAAAAATGTTTTTTATTTAAACGTTGGCCTCATGAACTACTCTCTGAGCTTCAACCACGAATCATTCACACTGCACTTTTTTTTTTATTTATAGGAAAGTCATTTTTACCACATTGCACACTCAGTGCCTTCTCCTGCCATGAAGAGGAGAGAATGTGCACTGCATGACAACCAAACAAAGCTTATATAATATTTTTTGGAGGTTAAGTAAATCCATTAGGACCTGGTCTCTATTTCTGATATTTATGTGCGTCCGGGGGTCTGTTGTTATGCTTGGGACCCGGCCCAGGCCCAGTAACTCAGGATTATCTGCTAAACAAGCTTCTGTGCCGTCTGGCAGCTTCTGCTCGATTCTGCTACATGATGAGTTTTTGTATATTACTGCTGCTGATAGTACTTCTAATGCTGTGTACTGTAGGAACTCCATAAAGAAAATGAAGTGCATAGATGGATTGATGTTTAAAAAGCACTTTTATAACTTTACTGACCACTCACAGAAAACAGACACCAAAAATGGTCAGAACCACAAATTTGAAGTAAAAGTAAGCCTCAAATGCCTCTTCTCAATACTGAGAATTTGTATCCCACAATCGTGACTTCATTACCTCAGTCCCTCAGTTCAGACATCTCTCCTTCTCTTGTGTTTTCCCCCTTCTGTTTCTCTATTACCATGGTAAATGTGCCTAATGCCAAAACAGGAAACCAGTGTGAGGGCTGTGGCAACTGCGGCAGCCCGAGGGGACGTGGCATCGGGCAGCCTTGCCTGCTCTACAGTTAACCAGCTAACCGCCATGTAATGGTTTGTATGAATAAACTGTGGGGTACTGGTGTCACTGTAATCATTCTGAGTCTTAGCTTTCAAGAGGTCAGGATTTGGTGGAAGGCAGCTGAAGTTTGGCTCGATGGGATGTCTAATCAGGTACAGCTCAGAAGAGTCAACTGAGTCATCTGGTTGAAGGATACCATCCCAGCTGGATGGTGTGCTGCTGGTTTATTCCAGCAGTGCAGAAAAAAATATTCTCCAACCTGCCAGTTTCTGAAATTGCAGCCCTTGGTTCTGATCATTCTGACAACTGATGCCTGGTGTACATCTGAGTTGATGTATTTCTAGTAACTGTGGCACCGTGAACACTGTAGTCTGGCTCTGCTGGCTGCCTCAGAGCCCCTGTGATGTTACAAAGATGTGATTAGCTCTTGGCTCCATAAACCATTGTGCCTCTGCTGTGTTTATGTGCTGCTGCTGGATTGGCAGTGCAGATAGTGTTATCTGCCCCTCTTGCTGCTTAGCAGCCCGCTGGTATCCCCCCCCCCCCACCCCCCAAACACACACATACTCACACCCCCAGCTACTGTTGGCTGGGTTTACTGGAATCACTGGGTGTGCTGCCATGTTTAATGATTTGCTCATTATCCTCTCTCCAAACACTGCTGAAAACTGCTCGACTTTAGGCAGCGGCTTCTAATGTATTCATGAAGACAGATGGAAAGTTTGGACGGATCTGTATCCTCATTATATAAGTGGTTGTAATTCTCGTGCTCTGTAACCTCATTATGCTTCCAAAGCCCATGTATGGCCGTGGATCATTTGCTTGTACAAATGAAACTATGTAGATATGCAGATATGCGACACTGTCTGCCTCTCCTCTCTTCTGTGCAGGGAAAAAATATCAACCCTCAAATAACATCTGCATTGCATTACAGTATAAACAGTGAGCTTATTTTGGCCCAAAAGAAAATCTTCTTTTCATAGCAGGTTAATATGTAGAAAACGGTAAAACCACAAAACTTCTGTTTAGATAGATTTCCTATATGAAAACAGTGTTTTTTTTTAACTGATAATGATGATTGTACTCAACAGTGCTCAATCACGTGCAGATATTTACACAGTTATTCAGTCAAATCCATAGAAACTTCGGGAAACATGATATTTTTTACATATGCTCCAGATAATTGCATGCAAACACCCCTTTTAACTTCCAAAGTATCAGATTCGTCATTTTATAGGGTCATGTTACTTTTTCTTCATGCGCCGTAGAGGAAAATGTGCTCCTATAATAAGATTTTAACACCCCACTACGAGTGAAAAGTCAAGTATACTCACTGTGTGAAGGAGTAGGTGAGTTCTCTGCTGGCCCCCGGTACAGGCGTGACTGTGGATGCTTGACTGAGTGTTTGTATATGCCTGGCAGGGACCTCCCTCTCAAAAATGCCGGCTTAAAAGGAGCAGATGAGGCCAAATGACTTCACTTGTCTACGGAGAGAGTGAGAGAGGGTGGAGGAAGGAGGGAGCGGCTGAAGCCAAACATGAGGGAGAGAGAGAGGGGAAGAGGGGGGAAAAAAAAGGAAACTTCATCCTTAAAAGGGCATGGCCTTTCAGCAGCTCCCTCTCCCTGCCTGTTGCGTCTCTTCTCTTCACGTCTAGTCAGAACGCCCAGCCTTATTTGGGTACGGCTGTTCCACGTAGAGTGGCAGTGAGGCAGCATTGGTTTGGTCAGCGAGAATTCTCCGAATACTTTTGCCGCATCGCTCCTTCGTTCGAAGTGGCAGCAAGATGGTGAGGGAGAGGATGGAGGCTGGAGGGAAGCAGGGAGGAAGGGAGGTGGGATGGCGGTGGAAAGAAAAGAGAGAAAGAGACTGTTGGGTGTAGGGGAAAATATGTGTTCTTGTATTCTAATGTAGGGTGAGAACAATGTAAAAAAAGAGAGGCTATTTTGCATATTTTTGTACACTGATGAGGAAAGGAGGAGAGGAGAGGAGAGGAGAGGAGAGGAGAGGAGAGGAGAGGAGAGGAGAGGAGAGGAGAGGAGAGATAAACAAGATGAGAGCAATAGAAAGTCATCAAACTTTCAGACAGAAAACACCATGTAAGTCCAGAGTATTCCACCACAATCATTCATGACATTTCCATCACTTCCTTTCCATTGCAAGCACAATTTGGCATGACGCTCCTGTTTGCATATGAGAAGTCAAATGTATAGTTACAAATGGCCCTCAGTGAAGCTGGACAGATCACAGTTAGAGTAAGTAACTAGTATATCTATCATATATGACAAAGCTACACTCTTAAATGACGTTCAGTAGGTCATACTTTTATCTATTTCATACATTTTGTTGTCCATGTACCTGATAGAAGTACTGCACATTTGCGTCAAATATACAATACTGTTATACTGTTATGATCATGAGGAGAAAAACTTGGCTTTTCCCTCCCCTTTAATCCTGCATCCCTAAGCTGTTAAAAGAAAAGGAGAGCCAGATGTTTCTGTGTGCTTTCTCATGTGTTTTATTGGGCGAGTCTGAGATATGAGGTATGCTTGTCTTTGATAGATGAAGACTGTGGAAGATCTAAAATGGCAAAATACAAGCAAAGCAAACACGGAAAGGAAGTGAAGTGAAGACACATACAACATTGTCAGATGTATTTCTTTGCACGTGTGTCAACAACGCACGAATAAATCATCCATAAACTGCTGGCGTTTTTTTTTATGCTTTGTTCTCAGTGTTACAAAGTAATTACGTTACACTTACTGAACTAACAAACATGTTTTTACTTGCATTACAAGTGGAAGAAAATGGATGGATGGGTTATCTGCCTGATGGCTGGATAGGCAGCTAATGTGGGAAGGAGGAAAAAGGCAGAGTGGTGTACAATTACTGAGGAGTGCAGGGAAGTACAGGAACATGGAGGTAAACCACAAACTGCTCATAACAAGACAGCGACTGTTAACAAGCATCTGTAAAGACAACATGCTAACACAAAGCTAGTATGCCTTGGTCTGGTCTTTCACCTCCACTGTGGTTGTGGTTGTTCATACTTAATAATGTGATAAAGCACCTCAGGCCATGCTACTGAGTAAAAGTGATGCAAGTAGTGTAACAACCTATTTTCTCAAGGAAGTAATTATCTAATGTAATACAATACGCTTTGAAAACATTATGTGTACATTACATATAAAACTACATTTGTGTAAATTATTTGTCATTGAGTAATGACTGTAATACCCACTGGTACCAAAGCCCAGCCTGCACTGCAGCAGTTCCTTGAAAGGACACTTGAGGCTGGTTCCAGAAGTAAGTCCATCCTCATGCAGTCCCAAGTTCAGAAGCTCAGCTGCACCAAACATAAAACCTTGTGCTAATTTTTGCATGCTAACCCTGCAGGGTGTGGATTTTTTCCTCATAAGTCACCTGTTTAAATTGCATTAAGACTTAAAGTTGAGGAGCTGAAGCTGCTTTACGTGACTGGAGCTAGACAGCCTTTAGCGCTCTGCTAGGTTTGTGTTAGAAAGGCAGATTCCAGTTTTTTTCTAAATGTGACCTGCTCATTTTTGCAGATTCACATTTTCTTTCCAAGAACTATGACTGACATCATATACAAATTTAAAAAAAATCAACATTTTTGATCGTGGCTGGAGGCTGGCTCTGAGCTCTGTATAGCTTTACCTTTGTTGGCTTCGGCTTTGTTCAGCTGGGTGAGTGTGATTTAAGTGTCTGATTAAGTTTGTTATTACCAATATTTTCATGTAAACCCCAACAGTTTACTTTGGTAATCTTTGTTATCTTCACTCACAGTGAAAAGTTTCCACAGTAAAGACATCTTCAGGGCCTGTTATACTAGCCTTTTGAATGCGAACAATGACATTGCCACAGCTCTTTACCACGGGACTATTTCCCTGCAGCGTTGTGCGTGTGCTGCACATGCATGAACCATCTCAAACATACAGCCGAGCAGATGAGAAAGCTGTAAAATGGCCAATTCCCTTGGCAGGTTGATCCCTACATCTCTAATGTTGATCCCTTTTGGAGGAGTTTAATCAGTTCTGGCAAATAACATTGTTTGCACTAACTGCCCCGCTGTTTTGGTGAGAGAAATTCAAAGTATTTTATTCGTGTGGGTCTAAAAAACAATAAAGCTAGATTCACGGCTTCAGTGTCCACAAACAGCCTGGAGCTCCTGCTTGTTGAGTCTGGCTTAAACATTCACTTTTAAAAGGATTTTCATACTCAGTGAGTGAACCTATTATCTCTGTGTCCATGGCCAAAAATGAACTTTGACATTAGGTTGATAATAGGACCGCAGACTGAGGCAAACAGGCAGTGCTTGACCCATTGTCTGTCACGTCAAATACATGCAAAACTGAAGAAAAAAATGGGCTGGCTGTTTCTCTGTGTGTCCAGTCTTTTTGCTGAGTTAAGCTAAACTCCTTCGAACAATAGCTACTATTGTAACAGGCAGACGTGGACACTGGAAAGCTTTTCAACTAAGTATCATCACAACAATATCAAGAACTATTCCTGTAACCTAAGGACCCACAACCCAGTGGTTCTTGCTGCTTCACAGAAGCTTCCTTCAGGAATGACTGGTATGTCTACACTCTCATAGTGTGTGTGTGTGTGTGTAACCTGCTCCTACATCATGTGTTTGTTCAACTCACGGTGGGCTGTAGGCCAAGTGCCAGCAGCAGCAGTGTTACAATCCACTCTCATCCTTAGCAGATTTTTCTTTATATAAACCTGTCGTTGTTTATTCCATTCATGGATGTTGTCTGTGTAGCACTATTAAAAACAAACACACGTCATCACTGTCAAGCACATTTTTATTATGTCTGAGCGAAAACAATTTCTCACTTCCTCGTCACACAGACTGCCATTGTATAATTTATTCATAAAGATTTACATCTTAATTACGGAAATAACAGAATAAGGAATTAAAAAACTGCACAAAATGTGTTTCTTTGTCTATCATGTCTTGACAACAAACATTTTTTTTTTTGTTTATACCTACTACAGGGGCTCTTAAACTATGGGACACAGAGCTACATCTGGTGGCTGACCACTAGTTTTTTTTTCGATTTCAATCCATTTAAGGTCCTGGAATGAGAGAGAAGACATGACCTGGATCTCCAGTTTGTATATTAGGCGACAATGTAGGGGTACAGGATGTACCCAGTGAAGATATTGTACTGCAGATTTGTACAGAGTTTCCTCCCGGACATGAGCTCAAGGTAGACCTGATCACCCCTCTGCAGCTCCAGCGCCACAACCTGAAAACCACATACACAGTAAACAGTGTTTCACATGATTAAAAAATCATGTCAAAGTCACATTCAAACATTTAAGCACTTTATTTGTAGCAACCTATTTACCTGAGTGGCGCTGTCCTCGGTATCCTCTCGATTGTTCTCCCACACAGCGGCGCCGCGCTTCCCGTTCTTCATGAGCTGGACCTGCAGAGTCAATGACAAAGGAAATTTGGGCACCACTCATTTTGTTGTTGCTGTACAGGTAAACCAGTGAAGTGTATTCTGATATCAGAAATTTTAATCTGGTTTGTTTACTTTATGGTAGAGGCGCCCACTTTCTAATGCAGATGAGTAGGCTGTGAAAGAAAAGCTGTAAACTCCAGGAACAGGGGCAGTGAAGACACCTGGAGATGGAGGTGAATTGTTAATGGGTAAAGCTTTCATCAGTTATATCAGTTTTTTCTCAGTGTTTCCTACCTAAGGACGGGTTATATCCATTGCCACTGTTAAGAGCGACAGTGGAGAAAGGGACTGCTATATTAGTGTTGAATGGACCAAAGCAACGTTCAGTTGTTCCAGGAGCTGCAATGGCAATACTTGGGTCTATGGTGGCCCTGAAGGCAACTTTGACACCATCTGAGAGTAAGACGGAGAGATGATTATTAAACAGCATAGGTCAGTGTCCTCAAGTCACTTTGGATTTCATTTAAAAAAGTGTTTACTTGTGAGGGCTTGTACTCTGCTTTTTAGTGTGGTGAAAGATTGCCATGAATACGCCAACTTTTCTAAGACCTCCTCTTCTAATTGGAACAGGTCACTGGCTGCACAGCAGCAGCTGCGCTGTTGATTGAAAGTGCAATTGCAGTTCAATTTGTCGCAAGTCAGTGGCCCCTTCCACGCAACTGGAAAACAAAATAAAACAGACGTATAGCAGATGTGGGTTCAGCCGTCAAACTACAGTTCAGCATATAAGCATTTGAAAAACAGTGAGGCGGTTTAATATAGCCCATAAATGACTCACGTGCCGCCTGTTTTAAGCTTAATATGGTGGCTGATTGGGCCTCAACTCGATTACAGAGAAACAGCGTCCCCAACAGGAACAAAACTGGTAATACAACCATCTAAAAAAACCAAACAAACAACAAAAAAAGAAGAGTATACAGTATTTAATCAGACTGGAGAGGCCAGGTGCTCATACAATGAGGAAGTCATAATCTTATTACACAGATACGTTTGAGTCAAAACAAGCATTTTTAGTAATCTGACCGTTTAATTTCACTTTCAAATTAGGATTTACACATTTTTAGTATCATTTGTTGTGACAGTTTGGATTCATTGTTTATACTTTGAACATCTGGCACTAGGGTAAGCTGTTTTGGTAGAGTGGTGTATGCAGGCTATAACTTTGCAATTTCTTAAATATTCTGTGTAAAGCGAACAAATTCTCTGACTTCATCAAATTTTAGTGTTTGCACTGCAGGGAGTCCCACCTGACAACACCTGAAGGATGTGCTGCCTCACTTAAAAGATTTTCATTTTTTTGCTAAATGAACATTGGTATTTACCACATATATATATATATATATATATATATATATATATATATCTTAAACCACATTTAGTGTATCTTAGACAAAGTTTTTACTTTTAAACAAAAATAATGTAGCT
>VOQJ01036997.1:32008-42707 GCA_015052665.1 Apistogramma diplotaenia | reverse complement strand
CGCATTTGGAGGAGTCTTCGAATTTGGACAGACTTCGTCGCCTCGCTGTGACGTAATCGGCCTACAAATGCGGCCTTCGAAGGACGCGGCCCCTGAATTTGGACACAGCCATTGGCTGGGCGTCTACTTGAGAAGCCAGAATTTGTGTTTGGTAACAAGTTTTGAATACTCAGAAGTTACTCGAAAATTTGAGATACTTAGAAAGTCGACATTTTGAGATACACGACTCAAATTTTCAGCTTAGCTCTGCCTTCCTATTTTTCCTTTCCATATGACTTCACTTTGTAAACCATAGTTTTTGTTGAATTGTTTTTTAATCTAAATTTGTTAATTTCTTAGTACATGCCTGAAGAAATACACAAAATAATCTGAAATGATGGTAAAAGTGAAATGGTCTAAAAGTAAGAGGAAGTACAGATAATGAAACTGACCTGTATATGTATCAGTGTGTTATCGGTGACGTAAGCTAATTTTATAAAACACCAAGACTGATTCAAACATTGTTACCATCAAGCAGTAGAATTTCTTTGTCTCAAACTGAAAGTAATAATTACACAATAAATAGAAACATGTAAACAATTGGCCTTTATCAAGTGTCCAATAGTTATTGCATATTATTGCTTTTAAAATGTATGTGTAAGGACTTAAACATAAAACTTACAGTTTTTTTGCTTCTCCTCCTCTTGTTCTGAAGGACTGAGCCTATGTCAGGTTCTTGTGAATATAAGTGAGCTCATGACAGGGGATGATTTTAGCTTCTTATTCTCACACTTTGGGTGATCCAGCCCATGAGGAGGCGAATGACAGTAACTCCTCCTTTTCACATGTACACACACACACACACACACAACTGAACACTAACTATCCAATCCCTGCAACTGTGAGAGCCTCATGTACTTGCGGTAATACAGTTCAATAGATAGTTTTCCTTAAGTATAAAAGAACAAGGGTTCTCACTGCACCTTTCTGCACTTATTGTGTGGACAGTAATACCCATTATCAGGACAGCAGTATCTGGTTGCCCTTATTCAGAAGATGCCACCTGTTCAAAAATGCTGATAGTCGTCAGGTCTCTGAGGACATAATAGTCCTGAGATAAGAAGACAAATGGCCGTTTTATCTGACCTAACAAAAACAATACATGGTGTCACCTGTTTCTCATTCTGTGGTATGTTGTAAGGAGGTGAGATACTGTGTTCCCATGATTACCATCTCAGGATATTGTTGGGAACCCAGATATTGTAGTAGTCTAGTTTATCATGGGCTGAGATGGTAAGTTACAAGGCTGTTTACAACAGCATTTAGGTGATGCCATTTTTTATCTTGATTTTCAGTGACAGTGTCAAGGAAAGACAATCTGAGGAAACATAAAAGGTGGGAAACACCTTAACCCTAGGCCACTAACATGCAATTTTGTAACACTATCACTCTGTTATTGGTCAAAATCACCCCATGTTAGTGTTCTAGGGTTTACCAGCTTTAGAGAATTGATAGGGTCATTTTTTGCTCTGCAGCAGCCCTCCCAAAAGTCAAGAGCACTTTGGATGACTTAAAAGCCAAAAAAATCCCATGGGCCCCACCCAATCTTAAATCTTCACTCGAATCAAAATACAAGAGAAAGTGATGTGTGTCCTTAAATATTTTTATTCAAAAAACATAAATAACACAGGCTGCTGGCTGTAATTCACTAATTCATCTATAATATTAAAATAAATAAATACAGTTATATACATATGTAACTGCACATACTGGAATGAGTAGTTTCAAATTCAAGATCTTGTATTATTATTGCAGACGACCTGCAGTACCTTCACATCCCTCCAGGGGGCCGCGGGCCACACAATGAGAATCACTGCTCTAGAATACGCCAGCTGGCTGCAGAACTGCCACAAGATACCGCTTTCTGCAGAGGCCTGTGTGTAGATGATAAATCATGATTGCCATTATTTTGGCATAGTTTGATACCAATCTGCTGCCAATCAGACACTTTCCAGATGCTACCTTATGGTGTATTAAAATGACAAAATCCTCAACACCACTGGCTGAAATGCAGCCTCAAACCATGACAGAACCTCCACCATGTTTTACAGTCCAGTTCTTGTGTAATTTGGCATACCCCAGCTTTTTCTTCCTGTTGCTGTTCCTTAAGAATAAATTCTTGGCAGCTACCCGTCCACATCTCTCAGGTCCTGTGTCATGTCTTTGCAGGATTTTAAAAAATGATTTCTTAAGGACATGACTTTCAGAGACTGTTCATCTGCTGTCACACCTTCTTTCGTACTTCAATTCAGTTTTCCTTAGTTTTCAAGGACAAAACACAGAGCACACTGAAATATGATAAGGTTTTGATTAATGATCTGTGGTTTGTTGATGCAAAAATGTTATTTTACACCTATCAAACTGTTTTATTTTTGGCATTTTCCATAAATTATGTTTTTTGCAATAGGATGCTAGTAAGAAGGTGCTTAAAGATACAATTTAAAATGAGTTCTTTGCTAAGGGTAGACCCAACACTGGTTCATTCCTTGTGTTAGATGTATTTTTTTATGCTTGAATGATTCATAAGTCATTGCTAAGTGTCTTAACAAACAAACAAAAAACATTCCTTTCAAAATGGTCAGGAACAAGGACCGGAGTGTGACTGAAGGAACTATTGCTAAAAGTCAGGGTTCTTGTAGGCATTATATAAAGAAATGAAGGATCACTTCATTAAGATAAGATAGCGAGTACAAGCGGCCAAAATGAGCTTCCTCTGAAGGGTGGCTGGCCTCTCCCTTAGAGATAGGGTGAGGAGTGCAGCCATTAGGGAGGGGCTCTGAGTAGAGCCATTGCTCCTCCACATCGAAAGGAGCCAGTTGAGGTGGTTCGGGCATCTCATCAGGATGTCTCCTGGGTGCCTCTTGGGTGAGATGTTCCAGGCATCTTCTACTGGGAGGCAGCCCTGGGGCCTTGGGGTCCATCCAGATTAGCTGGTGGAGGTGGCTGGGGAAAGGGAGGTGTGGGCTTCTCTGCTTAGGCTGCTGCCCCAGATAAGAGGAAGATGAATGGATGGATGGATGGATGGATGGATGGATGGATGGATGCGCAATACTATATAAATACTTCCTAGACTAAAAATTAAAACACAGCGCACACATTATCAGCTGAAGGTAATGCCCCATTTCCTCAGCTTAAAGATAAAAATCCAGATTTGCATTAGGATAGAATAAATTCACTAGGTCACACACTGGCCTGGAGCTGAGCATTTTCAGCATTGCCATTTTTGTTTTTTGAAATCGAACATGATGAGGTGGATCTGATTCCAATGAGCATATCCCAGCTAATGCTCCCTATAGTTTACAAAACATTTTTGATTCATTGAAACTTTAAGATAGCAACAGAGTTGTAAACCCACCCATGTTTGGATCAAAGAGGTTAGCCATTACTGACTATTAAAACTATTAATTATTATAGGGTTTACCTTATAATAAAAAGCCCCTTGAGGCAACTGTTTGTTGAATTCAAAAATTGAATTAAAACTGAAATAATTGTGAGGTCTTGGAGCTAAAATGGACAAATTTCCATCCTGTGACTATGTACAAAATTATAATGAGGCCTGTATCTAAGGAGGTTTAGGGTATTTTTAATACAAGTAATTGGCAGAGACAAGTGCCATTAAATGTGGCAGCACATACATTTGCAGCTAACAGCTTTTCTAACATGACACCATATTTAGCACGAGTTTATTAAGTAATATTCAAAAAATATTCATTTCTTTTCTTAAGTATTAAAATATTGGCTCCATGAGTGTGAGTTAGCGGTACAGCAGCTCCTCATTCATAACCTGAAACTACGATTTCTGTTCACGTGGCCCTGTTTGGCAACACGGTTTTCCAATGTTGACAGTTACTTTTAAAGATGTCCTTACTCCCGGGAAACTGCATTATCTATGTCTTTTGTCTCAAATCAGCTGACCTGGTTCTTCACATTTTCTCATGTGTATCCTATCTGATCTTCTCGATGGATCCCAGGATGTATCAGGTGTTTTATGTCTGCTTTGCACACATCCCTTCAATAAAGACAAATCTGATGTGCAGAGTTCTGACCTCAGATGTGATTTCAAACCAGACCTTTGAATTACTACACAATGTTCTACAGAGATGGTTTGATATCAGGGGGGAAAATGTACCAGAGTTCATTTTAGTGCGATGAAACCAGGAAGGGAAGTAGGGAGTATCCTGGTATCACAGGGAGTGGAAGGCTGCACCAATAAGCTGAATTCAATTCTGCTCAATATTAATTTAATTTCCTTATAAACTGCTACTGCTAAGACTGTACGTTACAATTATGTAATGAAAATGTGAAACAGGCATCGTTAAAATACCAACATTTTATTGCTATTAAATCAAAGTTCCCCAAAACATTTGTGGAAAACAAGTATAAATGTTTTGCCAGAATTTAAAACTTTTTAATTTCTGCTTTGTGGCAGCCTATGTCACCATGTTCAGTCTCACTCAATCTATTCTAACACCTGCCAGTTTGTCCCTATCCCCATGAACAAATCACTCCCTGTCAAATTTCCTTTCATTCAGTGCATTGCTGCCAGCTCCTCCATAATCTCAAACTCTTTTTTTTATACCACGTACAAAGATTAACTGAGTTGTGTCACTGACATCACAGCTCTTGTCCAGAGAAGAAGTTAAAAAGGTCAAAATTGTCTGCTTTGTTTTCCACAGAAGCTCCAGATTTTGCACAATGTCCTTCTTTGCCTGGAGAGGGACACATTCTTAAACACTTCTTTTTATCTCAGGGCATGTTAGCACAGCAGAGTCCACCAAACACAGAGATCAGCTCACTGTTTGTTGCAAATTTGTGGGGAATCACAAAGCTGGTCTTAACTGTTCCATCCAGAGAAGTGTGAAACTTAAAGTGTAAAAAGTCCTCGTTGCTTTTGCAGCTTTGCTAGCAAAGCTTCGGGAGTCCATTCCTCCTCTGCATCATTCAAGACTTGTAATGGCGATTCAAGTTGTAATCCTTAAACGCAACAATCAGCTCTGCACAAACCTCTGACATCAGTAAATAAATACTCAGAAGTTCATATCTGGCTAAAACTGTACATTCTGCATCAGTCCTTCTGATTTTTAATTTGAGATCTTGCAGGACTCGGAAACTCACACCTCTCATGTAACGGAGTGGCCCAGTCAAATTGAAATGACTGACCGAAGTGAGAGAGCTATGCATGAGCGAATACTCGCCAAGCTCAATGAAGCAACATTGCAAAGGAGATGTGTGAGACTGATAAAGTCACACGGAAAAAGAACATTTCAAGTTGTTACTTCTACAAGCTATCGAATCATGAGGTGTACTTAGTTTTACACATGTCTGCATGAAGTGTTCAGTATACAAGTCCCTCTACAAAAAAAAATCCCACCCCCAATGAGACTGTGTGTTGAAATAAAGTAATTACAAATTTTCATTGAAAACTTGAGGAGTCTTTTGAGCTGTATGCTTCAGTGTTGAGCTAAGTTTGCTTCCGCTGCATCGCTAGAGGTTGTTTGCCAAATGTCTGGCTTAGCCAGGCAGAGAATGCTCTTTGCTTTTCAGCATTCCCTTTTGAACTCTTAGCCAGGCAAGTTTAGCATCATTTAGGACTTCTAAGATAAGACTGGCATCACCCCCCCCCCACTAAGGGTACTGTCTCAGCAAGAGAAAATATAGAATCATGATTGATAGATATTATAGATACTCTGAACGCTATTGCTCACATTTATCAGTAGTATTTCTGCAGTAAAACATATATTAATTACATTTATGCAGCATGAAAACAATGATATGCCATTTTAAGTTATTATTGAGGAAAAAATGCCAATAAACCTTTGCTAGATTTGTTTCTGTTTATATTGTTTACTTAAAAAAGTGCTTTTTAAAAAATGCTTAAATGTCAGTCAGTGTTATGACTGCATGCACTATATCATGCAGTTCATCAGATTTCAAGACATACTGCTTTACATTGCTTTTATGATGTAAAGACATAAGATGGCTTTCAATACAAACATACAGATAGAGTTCATTAATACTGTATGTATCATAACTTAACACCATACTAGTAATATGGTTTGATGCGGTTTTATTTCAACTCGTGATATTCATGATCAGGATGAAAAAAAAGAAAATCTACATGTGTTATTAAGTAAAATTCAGTATCAATGGGTGCATGGAAACATTAACACATGAACAATAATCATTATTTCAATACTTTAATTTTGCAAACAATCACACATTTCTTCAGTTGAAACAAAATCTTTGATTGAATTTCATCTCATTTTACAAACGCATTGGTGCTAATCGTATATACATGTTACACACCATTATTCCAACAAGGAAATATAAGCTCTTTCAGAACAAGGACACACTTATAGTTCTGCATTTTACGCTTCAAGACTGCACAAGTTGAGTCCAGTTGGATTCAAAACCAGGCCTTCATCAAAAAAGAATAGACGGATACAGAAAGATTTCAACGAGGACATTCTAATCTTTAGGGCGGGTAAAACCTGGTATAAGAAACCCCCCCACCACCATCTTATTCAGTAGGATAAAGCAGAAAGGCACTGAAAGTGTCATAGTAGCTTTCATCACAGAGATAGCAGCCAGGGTTCAAGTTTACAGCCACCGTGTCTCCAACTTTCAGCTGCACGACCACAACTATAGTGCTGCTGTCTTCTTGGTCGTTGACATTATACTCTTTGGCACTTGCCACCAATTTGTTGTTAACCTGCAGACTGGCACAGGCAGCCAGCAAGTTACCAGGAGAACCAGCGTCGCTGAAGATAGTGACTGCGAGGCTGTAGACGCCTGAGTAGGGAACTGTGAAGATACCAGTGGTCACATTGTAGGCCCCACCGAAGTTAAGGAAGACATTTTTGTAGATGATGACCCTGTTGTCTGGGAAGGGACCATAACACTTAAAAATCTCTTCACTGAATAGAGAGACAGAGAAGGCAATGCGGTTGGCTGGAAATACAAAGGGGAGATGACGTGTTAGAAAAGCAATAATCTGCTTTAGTGTCTTATATTTCTACAGGGTGCAGATGGATCACTTACCTTCAACAACCCTGAGACTTTCTTTTGTGTTTTGGAAATCCTTCTCCAGCTCAGACATGGTCTTGTTAAAGTAGGTCTTCAGCCTGTTCACCTCTTGCACCACCAAGCAGCAACCGCAGGAGAATTTGTCCGTGGTGCACGCTGAACACAAAGACATACTGACGTACTTTGCAGGTGTGAATACATGCAGATGCACTCATTATGCAATCACAGTTCCTCACCACTGCCTGCATTGGGGTCGGGATCTGGAGCAAAGGGGGCTGGTCCATCCCAATTAAATTGGCTTTGGGCAAAAGCAGCATGCAGCAGGCTCAACAGGACAAGAGCTATGGAGAAAAATGTGAAAGGCATAAACCAATTAAGCAGAAAGCTACAATATGGATTAGAAGCCTGTTTTGCGTATTAATGCAGCCTCACCTCTCATGCCGACACTAAATGATGACAGCTTCAGAAGAATGGAAGGGAAGAGAGACTGGCGAGCTCAACGGGACTCAGGGATATATATTTTTCTCAGCGCTCCTCCCTTGTTGTCTTCCAGTTTTGACGACGCCCCTTCTCGCTCTTTTATTCGTCCCTTTTGACTGTGCAACTGGTAAAGTTGTATCGTCACCACTTGATCTCACCTTCTGAACATCACACGGAAGCAGATACACGCCCTTGAGGGCCAGGTGTCGTCTATCACCTGGAAAGAGTTGTCAGTGTGGTCTCATTAGCAGACAAGGTGAGAAGTGCTGGGTTTAGTGCATTTTTCTGTGTACAGTTCTAACCTGCCTAAAGCTGTGACTTTACACACACGTGCTTTCAGTGTGACACACAGGCTGACTGCACCATCAGTGGTAGAGGAAGTCGCCTACTTGTCTGAAGGTGTGTCATTCAGTCCCTGGCTGATACACCCTGCGTATCACAGTATTCTTGAGTAAAATATTAAAGTGCTTATATGACGGAAGCATGTTGTCTAAAGCACTTTAGGTACTCGAGTAGAAAAGCACTACATAAGAACCAGTGTTTATTTAGTGTTTAACCTTTTCCTTTGGCATCTAATGTCATTTATTCTCACAGACTTTTCAGAATACATCCATTGGAGTGTGCGATTGTGTGAATGTTAGAAAGTACATAGATAAAAGTGCTGTGTAGACTGTATGTATGTGTGACTGAATGACTGAGACTAATGCTTTCAGAGAACTTCTTGAGTGCTCAACTTGAGTAGAAAGGCACGATATAAGTACCAGTCCAATTGACATTAGTGGAAGAGGTGGGGTCCACCCTGCACAGGTCACCAGCCCATTGTTTGGCAGAATGGCATCCACAGTTTACTCTTACATTTCACAAAGAAGGTAGTGATCAAAGCTGTGACCAAACATGCATCACTTGGGGGCATTAATGATTTATGTCCTTTCTTTTCAATGGGAACTGTCAACAGCACATTTAACACAAGTATCACGTTTGGATCTTTGCTTTATTTGTTGGAGAAAATAATTCATAAAGGCAACTGTCTGTTCAAAGATCTGGTTTATTTCATTGTTTTTGAAGGCCTGACAGATTTTACAGACAGCTTTTATCACATGTTTTTTTTTACTAGTTAGACATCAATAACTGATAGCCAACAGTCTAATCACAGAGAAAGACAAAACAAATCAAGGATTACAAATTCAGTAGACTGTTTAATAACCTTGTCTTTAATTTAATGGCACAAAATCTTAAAAAAAACACACTAAAATAATAATGAGCATATTTCATTTGGATAGACAATAGATCAGGGGTTTCAAGCCATTGATGTCACCATCGAAAACTTTCATCTAGTAGACTTGGTACAGAGCAGAGAGCTGCTACACTTTATTAGCTTAGTCAGAAGCGTAAAGCAGAAAGCCAGTGAAAGTGTTATAGTGGTTAATGTCATCGATTATGGAGCATCCTTGGAGCAGCTTGACAGACACCTGGTCCCCGGCCTTCAGCTGCACCGCCATGACAACAGAGTTGCTGTCTTCGGGGTCCTGACCATTTTTTTCAATGAGTTCACTCACATTTTGGTTGTTAACCTGCAGACTGGCACAGCTGCTCAGGACTACGCGAGTAGTGCCGTAAATGGTGACGGAGAGACTGTAGACGCCAGAGCGGGGCACGGTGAAATTGCCAGTCTCCGCATTGTAGCCATCTCCCAAGTTGATAAAGATATGTCTGTACTTGATTATGCTGTCACTGGTGAAGGGGCCGTAGAAGGTCGCAGCTGAGTTGTTGTTTAGAGCGACGGAGAAGGCACTGCGGCTTGCTGGAAATGCAGAGAAGAAATAGCTTAGTGCGATGAGATCAGTTAAGTTCTAGTTTGTGGGTCACTCACCTCTTATATTGTTGAGGACCAATTTGGAGGTCTTGAGCTCCTCTTTCAGTATGTTAATGCTCGAGTTAAAGAGCCTCTCCAGCCTGCTCATTTGGCTCTGTATTAGACAGCAGCCACATGATGACTGGTCAGCAAGGCACACGTCTGTGTACGCACACAGATGAACAAGTTTGCAGATGAGAACATGCAGAGTTGTATTCTGAGATAAATGCAGACCTTATTCGTTAATATCCTCTCACCTGGGTTTTGAATGGGGGCGGCTTGCTGTGGTGTTATCGCCACAGGTCCAAGCCAGGAAAATTTGTTTTCCTGACCAAAAGCTGCGTGCAGCAGACACAGGAATACAATTGCTGGAGGGAATAAAAAAGTACATCAGATACCTTTGCTATTCTCAGATAGTGAACTGGCTTTAAACCACTGCTATTTTATAACTCTTGTTGTTGTTGTTGTTGTTTTGTTTTTTTTTACTTTTTAACTGAAGACATTCAACACAAAATATTTAAATTCTTCAAGTTTGCTTTTTAATTTTTAACAAAAATGTTTAAAAAGTTTGAATCATTTTATCTTATTGTTACTAATTTGGACTCTAATCACTTATCAGCCACTTACAGTCTTACAATATTTCCAGTCCAAGTCCATTATGTCAATTTTTGCAATTAAAAAGCCAGTAATCATCCTGATAAAGATTATGCCAGTGTAGTTACTGCTTTTATCTACTCTCACCTCTCATGTCGATGCCGGTAAATAAGGATGGTGATGCTTCTGAAGGGTGGAAGCTTGTACTGACTGATCACGAGACAGAAGTCATGCATATATAGTTTTCTAAACGCTCCTCCCTTGAAACCTCTTTCAGCGTGGCTCCTCCTCCTTCTTTCGTCTTATAGTCATCACTTTTGCCTCAGTCGCTGTATAGCTCAAGATCTATTTTTATTTTCATCACTAGGGGGACTCAATTTCCTAAATTCACACACAAACAGATGCACAAGGTTCAGGGCTTTGTTTGCTGCTACCCGCATATCTTTGCAATGAGATGTTCTTCATATCTGATTGTTTTCTCTTCAACAGTTGGACATCATGATTCATGGGGCGACCTAGTTGAAATGACTTTTGTAGTCAGTGAACTAAAAAAAATTTTTTATCCTCCAAGTTTATGATTGAATAAGAGAATACTTGTTTTTGGTCCCATTTGTCTGCTTGTTAGCAGGATAACTCAGAAAATTATCAACGGATATCCAGGAGAACTTTTGGAGTTGTTGGGGGGGGGGGGGGGGTTAGGCACATAAA
>VOQJ01036997.1:3420-25101 GCA_015052665.1 Apistogramma diplotaenia | reverse complement strand
CCTGCCCCATCACACACCCTCCTGTGACACCAGGCTGACCCAGTGGCTCCATGAGGAGGAAGTTCTTGAGAACAGATACCCCAAAGTCTCACAGTTAGAGACCACAGATCTTGTTTTACAGTTAAATTTGAGCACCCTGCTTCCCACTCGTTACCTTCAGGAAACAGGTGTTGTCCTGCATGTCAGCTAGTCGGCTCAGCTCGTCACTCTTCCAGCGGAGCCGAGCCACCTCCTGCTCCAGTTTGTTGAGCTTCCCCTCAGCCTGGCTGCCTAAGGAGGCCTCATGGGTAGAGAGGAGCTCACTAACCTGAGTGCCTGTTTGATTCACATTCTTGGCTAGCTCCAAGAATAAATCTGTGCTCTCCTTCTGTAGAGCCTGAACCAAGGCCTGACAGTGTAGAGAGGAAGAGAAGGACATAAAAGATATGAAATTGTGGATCAAAAACAAACAAAAAAACCCCACCTAGAAATATGTATGTCATAAAATAAAATACAACTTGGATTAATATGATTTTTCTACTAACTTTATATTGACGTGCAAAATGTGGGAGCTCCTGAACCTCTCGCTCAGTCTCCTGGATTCTCCTCTGTACCTCTGCCTGCATCTGAACAAGCTCTTTCTACACACACACACACACACACACACACACACACACACACATTTTTGGCAGACACTCATCTTAAACAAGAAAAAACATCAGGAAGGGAGAATGTGTGACTTGTTTTTCAAGTACTTAAAGATTAGCGTAGGATTAGGATTCGTTTAGAATTTTTTTAGCTAGACTTGTAAACAGTTGTAACAGCCATGTTCTTGTTTCACTTGTATCTTTTATTACATTTAAAGTTATGAGACAAACAGAAAACCCCAAAAGCACAATGAAAATATCACACTGAAAATGATCATTTCCAATTACGCACCTGTCTTTCATTTCTCTCTTCTTTTAGTTTGAGCACTCGGTGTCCCCTGTGTTCATGCTGGCAACACACCTCGCACACACACTCCTTGTCCTCGTGGCAAAACAGGTCCAGGGGTCGGCCATGCTGGAGGCAGGGTCTGGGCTCCACAGAGGGAAGTTGTGGGTACATGCTGCCCATTCGTGGCCCTGTGTCCGATTGTAACTCCAAATAGACAGGCATCGATGGTGGGGCTGAGGAGGAAGCGGTGATGGAGCGTTGCTTCAGGCTGTTTGTTCTCAGCTTCTCCATGGCCTCCACCAGTAGAGTGCTCCTGGCCAGGGAGGGCCGAGGATTGAACACCTGCCTGCACTGGGGGCAGGTGTACTCACCTTTGCTGCCCCCCTTGTCCCAATGGCTCTGGATACAAGCCAAGCAGTACGAGTGTCCACAGGGTAGAGTGGCCGGATCTTTCAGGGTTTCCAGACATACTGGACAGGCAAAGCTTTCCTCTTCGGTCCAAGCTGAGGCCATGTGTTGCTGGGGGGAGATGAGCTTTGTTTTTCCTTGTATGGATCACAAAGATCCCCTGTGTGAACAAGTGACAGACCTGAGACACCAAAGCAAAGATACTGACGAGGCTAAAATGAGAGTTCATATGAATCACCTGCTGCTCAAAAACTGAAGAAACGGCTCAGGGTGGGGCTGGTTGAACAGGTGGAGTGAGGAGTTTATCTGTCTTACATCATGGGTTTCTCCAGTTTGTTCAGATTTTATAATAGAAACTCAATGTTGCTGTTAATATGTACTACTCAAAACAAACGAATTCACTAACAGTGTGATAATTTCACGTCCAGTTTATTCCTGCCACTCAGTCTGCTTGTAGACAGAAAGTATAATTAGCCTGTGTTTCAGTCTGTTCAGTAAAGAAAGTCTACAGACGCCAAACAAGAAAGACGGGTTTTAAAGAGCTGTTACGCAAACTGACATCATTTGGTGCTTTCCACCTGATTTAATCACCAAATAACGTGAATGCAGCCTCCTCTTATTTGGAGAAAAAAAATGGGGAGAGTTGCGCAATAAGTTTGGCGTCATCGCAACGCAGTGAGGGCAACACTGACGTGAGTGAAGCTAGTCTGCGCCATATTGACTGCTGGCAGCCGCTTAGCCGCTGTCTATTCAACTTTCAAGGTGAGTGTATTCCGCGTTAGAATGAAGGTTTTACTGTCATAATTGGCTCTTTGACGTGTTTTCCGGCTCACCGTGAAATATGTCGGAGTATTGCTGCTCATCAAATCTGAAGGTTAGCTTTGGGAAAGGAGTAACATTAGCTGTTTGCTTTCTGTTTTGTAGCTTGCTCAGTTAGCCTGTGTACGGCTCTCACTTGTTTTTGAAGACAGTGAAGATTTTCCCGGCTATGAAACCAGCAGATGATAGATTTGGTTGGTGGTGGTGGGGATGTCACAACCCTGGCACCGTTAACGCGATGTGTTTTTGTTTTCTTTCTTTTTTTCCGGTAGTGTCGTAAACAGAGCTAACAAATATGTACACCTAGCTAGTTTTGTACAGCTAGGAGCCAAAGTTGGGGAGAAACTTAAGCCAAACATGAGTTGCTTATTCTGAGCTAAGCTGAAATACGGTTTTTTGGTTTCTCAACAGCTGTGACCAGCAGGAAGAGTATAGTGAATATTTTTACTGCAGGTTTGGGCGAACCTCTGAACTCAGCCGAGGTTTCTTCAGCAATGTTTACTCATTTTTGTCCGAACTCCTCCCCATCTCGTTGGTTTAACTGGCTGTATGTTTCCGTCCCTATTTATAGGATGTTGAGGAGCTATCGGATCCTGACTTGGTCTTGCCCCAGAATAATATTACAGCAGCAGAGAGACTCTCATCTTTCTGCTTTCTGTGAGTTCACGTGTGCTGGATGGCGGGGTGCAAGTCACGAGAAAGAAATAAGTGGAACAGGCAGCCATGAAGATGGGCCATCCACAGAGACTGCACACTATTCGGCACCACTGTCTTCTTTTAGCTTCAGGTATAAGCTAAGAGAGGCGCCACTTGAAAACCTATCCAAAGCCATTTTATTAAGCCATCATCAGCACCATCTTTCTGCCTCTACAAAAACTAAGCAAGTGTGTACTCTCGTGGGCACCTATTGGGACTGTTTAATCAAAATATCTTGCCGTCAGCGTCAGAGAAGGTCTTGGAACTTTTGGCAGTCTTCTCTCAGCTGCACCAGTAAGACTCCGAGTAGCCTTCTTTTAAGCCATTTAAGTTACAGACGAGACTTTGTTAGACGTCTCAGCTTGTCAGCACATATTCCCTGGATTATGAAAAACACACCCAGTAAACCGCAATTTCCTAGCCTCCACCAAACCATAGCTACTCATCAGGCAGCTGCTTGCGTGTCAGATACCTGGAGAGACTGTTTATCTCCAGAGAATGAAAACAGATGTCGACAATGCTTGAGGCCTAACTTGGAGCTCTATGAGTTGCAAAGGAAGAGAAAAGAAGGCAATCAACGATGGGCATCCATCCTGGTCTCCCTTTGCTCTGTTGATGGTGAGCCTGTGTTTCTCTTCACCCTGCGGTCCAGCACTCTGAAGGGCAGGCACAAGGGAGATGTCAGGTTAGTGGTTGGCTTAGAAGAAGGGTATGTTTGAAAACGACTTGCTGGAGTACTTTATGTGTCCCCCTCTTTATTTTTTTTTAATAGCTTTGCTGGAGGAAAGAGTGATCCTTCAGATGGAGATGTGGTAGCCACAGCATTGCGGGAAGCCAGGGAGGAGCTGGGTATAAATGTGGCAACAGAAAAGGTGTGGGGTGTCCTGAAGCCCCTAAGGGACATGGTGAGTGGACCTGTGCTGTTATCTGAAGTAGAAATGCATTTCAAAACAATAATTTACCAAAATTGTCTTATGTGTTATCCTAAATAAGCACTTAAGTCACTTTTCACTTGTCTCTTTGTAAATTCTGCATTTGGTTAATAAATAATGGTGAATAATGCTTATGTGAAGTTGTAAGAGCTCAGTGTACAGTTATGTCTGTTTGGTCTGACCATTAGCCTAAAATGTCCATATATTCAATATACAGGGAGATGAAATGGAAAGGAGCAGGAACTTCTCTGAAATATTTCAAAACGTGAAAATTGAAGTAAATTTTGAGTAAAGAAACATCTGTGTTGCTGTTTTCTGTGTATATCTTGAGTCGGGGATGGTTATCGCTCCTGTGCTGGCTAACCTCGGCCCTCTGGAGGAGCTGAAGTTCAAACCCAACCCCGGAGAGGTATGTTAATCTGCCATTTTATATCTTTTTGAAAGGGGCGGGGTGAGACTGGAGATCATTTTGTTAGGTTATAGAATGACCTTTGTCATATGACGAACCGTGCAGAAGTCCTCTGCCTCGGGGAGGCAGTGGCGCTGTAGGTGGACGCTTGCCTTGCAACCGGAGGGTTGCTGGTTCGAGTCCCAAAAGTTTGACAGGCATGAAACAGCATTTTTGCATATGCATATGTCGGTATGGTGTACAGTGTGCCGCATCTGCGGTCATGTCCTTAACCTGATCTGGGATATTAATTTTTCATCATGGTAATGATGCCAAACACACTACCAAAGCAGTAAAAGCATACCCGGATAGGAAAACAATAGAACACAATCAGTCATGGAGTGTTCCAGAGCCCGGGCCACAACATTGTTGGAGCAGTGTGACAGAATGGAACAAAAGGCAGCCAACATCCAAAGAAGAGCTTTGAATGTCCTTCAAGAAGCCTGGAGAACTCTTCCTGAAGACTAAAGAACCGACAAGAAAGCTGCTGTGTTGAAGATTAAAGGAGATCATAACAAATATTGACTTACAAGCTTCTTAGAATGGACTGTGTTTGTTTATAAGATGTATTTCCTTTTGCATGTTTCAGTAAGTCACTGCACATATTTCCCATTTCCTCTACAATGTATAAAGAAATGTATGGCTCAAGACTTTTGCACAGTACAGTATACACCAGTATACTACTCTTCTCTTGTAGGTTTATTCACTGGCTTATTTCTTTAAAAATAAAAAGTAACAAAACCCACCCTTGCCAACATGCTCTTGGTTTGTCTGTTTCTCTCTTCCAGGTGGACGAGATCTTCACCCTGTCCTTGTCCCATTTGTGTAACCCACACAACAGAGGCTACACACACTTCCGCACCGGTGACAAGTACGGATACACACTTCCGGTGTTTAGGAATGGGAAACATCGTGTGTGGGGCCTGACTGCTGTTGCCCTGGATCATACTTTGAAACTCATAGTCCCTCGGTAGCAGTGCAGAGTTTACCACTCGAGGATTATCTTGACAAATTCAAGCTTTGTATCAGGAATCCGAGCAAATCCAGAACAGTTTAATTCAGCCACTTTTGTTTACGAAAGTAAATTCCTCTTTGGCTTTATTCGAGCGAGGAGGAAATCGCTTTCTGCTTGTGCACTTTCAGAGCCTTAAAATTGTGTAGTTGTATTTAAAAAAAAAAAAAGCAGGTGTTAGAAGTTTTTTCAAATTTCAGAATGGACCTGCTGGGTCAATGTTGTACTTGTATACTGACTGCGTCTTATCTGAGCCTTTACATTTTAAACTACGACTCTAGCTAGAGTTAAATCATGTCGTGACTGTGACGTGTTGTTAGGCCAGCAAAGAGCATCTTTAACAGAGTTCAGGACTCCAGTGTAATTCAGCTCCTGCCTGGTTCCTGTGTTTATATACAACATCAGATAAAGTCTCATCTACACTAGTAATCAGAGTATTTGGCAGTAATGTGGTGTGTTGAAAACCAACGCAATAAAGTTTGTTTTTAAAGATATTCTCTGTATGGTTTACTTGTTTTAATTTACACGGTTGACATCAAAGCATTAAATAAATAAGACAATTTACAGTTAAACAATCTGATTCCTGTTGGAGATCAAAACTTTCATTTTGTCTTTTGTTTTCTACTTTAAAACGGAGAAATTGTTATGGTGCGTTACACTCTGGCATTTCCTGGTTGGTCCTGACACGATCTTTAATGCAGCTTCAAGGCAGCGAGCACTCCAGGGGGTCCTGCGAGTCAGGCAGAAGGTGGCAGTTGAAGGGCCAGCTGAAGGAGAAGAGATCCAGAGCTTGGCTGCACTGCTGCTCGGCCGAGGAGCAGACCGAGCGGCACGGCTGGAGGACGCCGCCCTGAGGGCTGCACTGGGGCAGAAACATCCCGCAAACCAGCCTCTGCAGAGGCTCGAAGCACGCCAGCTCCATAAGTACCTGGACGACAAAAGGGAGACAAAGTGGGGGATGGTTTGGTGTCTGGCTTGAAACAGCTCCAGCTGTCTGCTGATGCTTTGCCTGTGGAGTTTTTAAAGTGACTTTTACCCGATATTGTCCCAGGAGGGTGGCAGCTTCTCTCTGGTCAGCGATGGACAACCAGATGTTGGGGAATGAGGTGAAGTTGTAGCTGAGGCCCTGACACATCTCCACTTCAATGTGCTCACAAGGTGAGACTGGTTCATTGAGAAAGGGTATTATTCACTCAGTGAACCACTCTTTTTCAACATAAAGAATGCTCACATAGAGGTTAACATTGCTAACATTCACATTTTGCAGTTTTTTATCAGAATACAAGTCGCCTGCAATTCCTGTGATTTCAACACTAGAATTCCTTCCTGCTTCTTTTCATTGGCAGTGGAAAGAGAAACTGTCCCCGATCGAGGTCAGAGATAACACAGACTCACCAAAGGGAGGGTAGGTGGAGTTCCCGCAGCTCTGTTCATCTGCGCCATCGGGACAGTCGTTCCACCCATCGCACAACCACTGCTGCTGAAGACACTCGCCTGTACTGCAGGCAAACTGGCTGGGACCACATGTTCCTTTGAAAAAAGAAGCAAAAGTATGTAGGAGAGGCTTAAAGAATGCTAATGGAATGTGTGATAAATGGAGAGGTATGTAAATGCTTGTGAAAACTCACTGCCCAGTACAGACACAGCCTGGTATGTTGCGTTGAAGCCGCTGTCGGCCACTCCCTCATCAGCCACAAACACCACCGTCATGTGAGGGCCAGAGGAGGTCAGGTCTGGGGGGAAGGTGGTACCACAAAACCTGGTGAAAAAGGGGGGGAAAAAGCTGCTACAGAGAAGTATGGTGGTTTAAGTTACACAAACATGTATTTATGCTTAATTGCCCTCAGCAAACAAGATTAAAGAACAAGGAGAGGATCATTGAAGCTACAGAAAACGACAAAGTTGCCAAATAAATAAATATCCAACGTGCCCAGAATAAAAGACTGTGGCACTTCTCACCGTCCTAGGACTCTTCCAGCGTCGGTGCTGACGCTGTCATGCACCTCCACGTAGTCAAACTCACAGACATCCTGAGTCTCCAGGCTGAAGTTTCTGAAGCTCAGCGTGATGACGTGACCCTCCTCAACAGATATGTGCCATATACACAACTGAAAAAGACATGAATGACGGGGGGGAAAAAAACAACTGTTGCTGTGGTGTTATACATGGAGAGGTGCTTATGAATCAGAGTTTTTTTCCCATCAGTATTACGGTGATTTTTCATTTTGAGTGGTTCTGAATGTACCTGCTGGTGAGGGTAAGGCCCAGGGTGGTTTGGACTTGCCAGGTAACCATACGGGCCGATCTTCTGCCCTCCACATTCTGTAGAAAAGTATAACAATATCCACTCGTGTCCTCTGGGTTTTCTATTGCATTTGACTGATGCTTTCTGTTTAAGCTGCCCGCTCTCACCCTTACGCTTGTGGCTGCAGTTTGCCTCGTCCGTCTGGTCGTGACAGTTTGGATGGCCGTCGCACACGGACACGGGGAGGAGACAGCGGCCACTGTCACACATGAACTCTTCTCTGGAGCAGCTTTCTAAGAAAACACACGCTCACATGCACACGGCTGCAAGACGGACATAATAATGAGCACACATGCTTCCAGCTACTGACCGTGTCCAGGGGGTACGGCCCTGTACTGTGCCGTGAAGCCATTGCCTGCGATGCTGCCATCAGAGTGGAAGGTGACCCACACTGTGCTGCTGTTTGTGTTGACTGTTGGCGGCGCTACATTACCGCAGAACCTGTAAGAGAGACGTTCCTTTTGATTAATCTCTCTCTTGTTCAGCTTTGGACTGAACTTTGTGCCTGAACGCTGCAGCTATAAATTCTTAAAATGATTTGTAAACAGGAAACGTGTTACGCAGTTAAAGGAATTTCATGAATCATGTTACGACACTGTCCAGGATTGTAAGCAAAAACGTCCAAGGTGTTGGCAATGTACTTCAAATTTTCCAGAAGCCTTCAGTACGTGGATATGCTCTTCAATTATGCGCACACCTCTAGCGCCATCTACCGGCAATTTAGTGCAACAGCATAATGCTCCATGTATGAATAAGTTGTTTGTGGAAATACAGAGGTGTAAATCTTGTTAGTAGGCAGGTATTTTTTTTATGATTGCCAACCTGGTGACCACAGAACTCTGCTCGATCTGCTCCTGCACCTCCACCCAGTCAAACAGACAAGGAGACGGTCCCTCCACAGTCAGAGAGGAGACATGAATCTGGACCAGGTAGGGGGGCGGAACCTGAATCACCCACACACAGAGCGAGTTCGAGGGGTAGGACCCAGGGTGATTTGGAGAACTGAAACTTCCTTCAGGGTCAGTCAAAACACCTCCACAGCCTGAAAGGCAGAGAGCAAGCGATGCTGTGTCTCAGGTACACAAAAATATTTTTTGTTAGAGAGGATTGACCTACTTGTTTCCGATGGAGGGATTTTGGCAGGCTGCGGCGCAGCTGTACTGTCCTCCTGACTTTTATTGACAGGGACTGTGGGTGAAGTATGGGGCAGTCCATCTCCAGCATGCTGTAGGCCTGAAGTTGCAGTGGACAGCAACTGATCCTCCACCGCCTGGCTTTTTATCTCTAAATAAGGCAGCAAAAGCACACGACTAAAGTTATGATGGACTTTGATATATCAGTGTGGAACCAGGGTTTATAAAATCACTCGACCCTTTAAATTAGTTTGCGATCATTACAATGGTCTGTTTGATGTGCAGCACTGACTCACGTGTGAGAATGAGGACCAGTGCTAGTCCAAGGGCTGCTAACAGGAGCAGGACAGCAGCTGAGACCACTACCACCCCCCAACCACAACCTGGACCACGTAGACGCATCACACACACTCCAAAGAGTCCCCAAGGTAGGCCTAAGAGAACACAAGCAGGCATACGTACCAAGTACATAATGTATTCTGGGACATGCAGTCATTTTAATAGGAAAAACTAAAATTCTGGGCTTCAGAAACAACCGTATTTCAGCAGTGTGTAATTAATATTATCAAAATCAAAGCAGCAGGAATGGAGATAGTTTCAGTCCTTAGATTTAGATAAACTCTGAAAACAGAAAATCTACTTTGTATTCTAATAATTTTCATTAATTAATGCATTACTGCTAAACTAAGATAACCCTGATGACATCACTGCAATATATGATATGATATGAAATTTTTTTCTCAGGAGAACTAAAGAAGAAACGGTTGCACCTTTAACCCTTATACAGTTACAATAACCCATGAAGGGATGTTGACCTATAACTCAAGAACACTGTTACATGTTGCAGTTAGAGTACAGGCACACGAAGCAGCGAGCTGACAGGCTGACTCACTTGCTGCTGGAGGTTTGATTGGTTCTGGTGTAGAAGATGATGTCCTGAATCCCTCCACCCGTTCCTCTTTCTCCCCCTCCAGCTCGAAGGCGGGATTGCAGAACACATTCTGTGGGAGAAAAAAAATAAGATTTCGCACAAGTGTTGCTTTTAAAAAACAGATTCTTTGAACTCTTCTTCTGCTTTCAATAAAAAGTTGAATTCATAAGCAATGAAACACACGCACGCACACACTGCTTTATTTGGTCTTTAACTTCACTTTCTTTTTTATTGTTCTAGTCCACTGCTGGCCGGGTTATAAAATTCTATTTCTTCTTCTACTTCTGACATTTATTTTTTCGCAAAAGTTCAGAAAGGTGCATAAATCGTTATACTATCACTGAATAAATGTTCAGGAAAATCGTAGAGTTTGGCTTTAGATACTGAGGCTGAATAAAGTCAGCTTATATATAGTTGCAGGGGTCTCAAATAGGAGATGCTGGGTTTCCAGACTACAGATATGTTTCTATGGGGTTACACAATCTACAGACATTTGAAACTGGACTACCCTTTTCTTGCTGTTTCACCAATTTTACAGCTGAATGGCTTTCCTATAAAGACTGGTGGCATTTGACAGCTCTGGAAAACCAGCTCGTAAGCAGCCTTAAGCTGGGAATGCGTTTGTTAAACCAAATTAGTTAAGCTCTTAAAAGTAGATTTTGATGTAAGGCCTCTCTACAAATAACCAAATTCCAAGTGATGCAGTTTAAAGCTGGGGATCCGAGCCTTTAAAACATTTCCCACTATGGTAATCCAACCACACCAAAGAAAACTGGCATAGGGGTTCCATTATATAGCCAATTAAAACCCCAAAACACGGAGTCAAAATCAAACTATCCCACTCACCTTAAAAATATCAGAGGAGTCAGGGTATACAGCGACTTGGCTGAGTTCAGACATCTTTACTTGGGATGGGATCCTGAAGTGATCCGTTTTATCCGTGGGGATTCTCCCATGAGTTTTCTTGTCATCGTTCACTTTTTTGCCCCGACTGTAAACCGCCACATGAGCTATGAACGCCTGCAGCATTCAATCCTCCAGCACGGCGCAGTCCTTTGTTGAAACTCCATAAAAAAACCCCAAAAATAAAGCAGCTAGAAATGAGACATAAACAGTAAAATAAAAATAAAGATTTAAGAATCTTCAAACTCCAGCCATTGAGATCCTCACAGTTGTGTCCGCTCTGTCTAGTTTATCACAGTATTTCTTTTTCATGTATGCGTGTGTGTGTGTGTAGCTACTTAAAAGGGCTTTAAGAACTTGTTCACATTGCTGAGCAAAGCCGAGTCAGGTGAGAGGACTGAGCCCTCGAGGAGGCGGGAAGGAGGACAGGGAATGCCAGAGATGGGGTGGAGGTGGAGGTGTGGGGGTCCTTGTTAAATCTCTATAATCCCCATAATGATCTTTTAAGCTCCTAGAATGTTTTTATTGAAATGTGCACCTGCGCACAGCAGAGTGAGCGAACACAAACACACCAGGAAGACAGTCGCAGGTGATATGGCACAACAACGAGAACAGTGTTTAGTGTTCAATAGCGAGGAGTGCGGTGTGTTAGTGAGATTTGAAAGTGAAAAAGACATCTTCTTTGTTTTGCCATAACATTTTAAACATGTCCCTAAACAGAACAAGACCTCGGAGAACCCCAACTAAAAATGGGTGGATGAATCTGTCCTCTGTCCTAAATTGCTCAATCCCTCCTATTTCTGTTAGTTCTTCTGTGTTAATGGGTAATCAGTCATCAAATAAAGGAACTGACTACGAGTCGATAGAGACGCTCTTGTTGTGGCTCCTTAAAGATGAAAAAGAAGCTGCTACAGAGTCCAGCAATGCAAGTAAATGCTGTACTGTGGATCCTCCTCTTCATGTCTGTCCATATGGGTGAGAATTTCACATTTAAGTGCATTTGATTGTGTCAGATTTGCACGGGCTGGTGCCACATGGCTGAGTACACTGTACGGCAGAGCTTTGTGTTTGTCACCAACAGTTTAACTGTTTGTGTTCTAGTGTCCCTGCAGGAGTCCGAGTATGAGTTTGTCTATGACACATACTATGATGATCCTCCTGTCAACTGCTTGCTTACAGAGCGTGTCAAAGGTGGACATGTCACCTACTCCAAGGTACACACACACTCACAAAGAAATATGTGTACACCTTTTCATTTACATCAGCCTTGGTGAGAATGTAAAAGTACCACATTACAAAGAGTGTAAAGATGCAGTTTTAGTTCTCATGTGTAGTAGTTTTATATAAAACTGACAACAACAAAATTCAATTTTCTAGTCATGATAATAAAAAAAAGAAGTAAAATGTTAGGGAAGTGATACAAAAGGGGCATGGATTTACTGGAAAGCCTCATGTTTCCTAATCTGTTTATTTAAATGACCACATGTTTCCTCCCCAGGGAGGGCAGGAGGGCAGCGTGCTGAACTATCACTGCGGCCCGGGGAAATACCCATACCCAGTTAGCTACAGGACTTGTGCACGTGGGGAGTGGTCACCCATGAGATTAGCCACTGGCAGACTTACATCCACAGCCATATGTAAAGGTAATGTTGATGAAGTATTCATAAGCACATGCACAAGAAAATGGTCCCATTTTGGTGTTCTATACTGCACATCCTTCTCTCACTCAGATAGGATGTGTCCGGCTCAGCTCCAGCTGGATCACGGTGACATCTGGCCCAGGGACCAGTGGTTCCACATTGGGACAACTCAGAGCTTCTCCTGCCAGGAAGGCTTCACCCTGTATGGTTCAGCACAGAGAAACTGCACTCTCTCTGGGGAGTGGACAGGAGCCACCCCTGTCTGTAACAACCATGGTGAGGAAAAACAAAAAACCATGTCACTGATATTTTTCTTTATTTTATCACCTGATATCAGTGCAACAGAAAACAATTTATAGAAACGCCACTTACATACATGTGGCCCTTCTTCCAGTTCATCACATCCTATGATCACATTTTAATATTAGCTCACTGTGACATCTATTCAGTGTTTTTAAATGATATGCGTATAATGTTTTGATGCCTAAAAAAACTATTTGCATCATTTCAACATGCTGCATAATTAAATTTTATGAAAAAGCTCCATTATACTTTATGAGCAAAAACATAAATAGACTTTTTAAAAATGGTAAAAAAAAAAAAAAATCCCTGAAATCAGTAACTATTTTATATTTCGTTGCATCTGTTTGCAATTTCAGCTGAGGATTGCGATGACCCAGGGATCCCACCGGGTGCCCTGAGGTCAGGAGGCCGGTTCCACGTGGGAGAAAAGTTGACTTACCGGTGTCAGACTGGCCTGGCTCTGCTCGGGTCGGCCGAAAGGTTCTGTCTGGAGCACAGGGAGTGGAGCGGATCAACACCACGCTGCCAGAGTGTGTTAAATTGACAGAAAATTAATTTTCAAGACCAAAAAAATAAATAAAAAAAGAATAGGTTTCCCTTAATATTCTCACCAACATATTTACAGCAATTGAGCATCATATATGTGAATTAACAACACATGGATAACCTTTTTGTTATTTATGATTAAACATCCTTAATTTTTTAAAAAACAAACAAGTGCTTTGTTGCAGGTTCACATGCCTTTGACTCTCCCAGTACTGTGGCTGCAGCCATGGCAGGATCACTTGCAGGAGTGATGGATGTGCTGTCACCAGATGACATAAAGAAAGGTATCCAACATAAAATGTTACGCATATACACATAAATTGGTATACAGAAGATCAATTGATTGAAAAAAAAATCCACTTTGTGTGTTTAAGAGGAAGTCAGATCCTTTGGCCGAAGCTTCCGTGTGGCTGAAGTCAGCCGTATGCACATCTACATATTACTGGACACATCAGGAAGCATCCAAAAGGAAGAGTTTGAAAAGTCCAGAAATGCCACCATCGCTCTGATCAGAAAGGTCTGTCTCCAGCAGTGAAATCATGTTTTCACTTTAGTCTCCGAGTTTATGAGTCTTCCTCTTTGTCCCTCTTTTTCCCTCCAGCTGGACAGCTATGAAGTACAGCTGAATTTCCATGTGTTGTCCTTTGCCAGCGAGGCTAAAGACATCGTCGACATCACAGACACAGATTTTAGTAGTAGTGTAGATGACGTCATATGGAATCTCCTGGAGTTTAACTACACGAGTACGAGTCTTTGTTTGAAAATCATGTCTTTTGACCTCCTGAATCAGTGCACAGCCCACCGCAATCATTATTCACCCATTTATTTTATTATTTATTCACCCCTCCAACCCCTACAATAATTGCCTCTTCTGTCTTGTTTCATGTGTAGGCCACGGGCACAAAACAGGCACCAACCTCTATGCTGCTCTGCATCGTGTCAATGAGAAGATGAGTTTCTTTAGACAGGACAGAACCAACAACCGATTTAACGAGACCCAGAACATCATCATCATAGCAACAGACGGTGAAAACACTCAAAGGACCTCACAAACTGATGCTCAAAAGCAAAGATTTTTCAAAACCGCAGCTCCTTTTTTACTTTTAATCATTGTTCATCCTCTCCTAATGTCCAACTGCCTACAGGTTACTCCAACACAGGGACAAGCCCTCAGACGGCCCTCACTCGGATCCGGCATTTGTTGGGTTACACTAACACAGGCCACGATCATACAAATGAGAGAATGCTAGGTATTGTGATGTAAATACAGTAGAAATCATAAATCATACATAAAAAGTTTTAGCGGGCTCAGTTTGAGTTAGCTTTCCCGTCTGCATTGACGTTTTTATGTGCTTTCAGACATCTATGTGTTTGGTGTGGGGCAGAACGTGAATAAAGAAGAGCTGAATTCTTTGGCCTCTAAAAAACGTGATGAGATGCACGTCTTCATCCTCAAAGACTTTGAAAAACTGGGAGAGGTGTTCAATAAAATGATTAGTAAGTAGGGACCCGCCCTCCGCTCTGACACAAAAGTACCATATGAAACCACATTAATCATCTGCGTTTCATATTTCAAAATAAAGCCAGCGTTTTCTCGTACTTAAGTATAAACATTACAATGAATATTTTTTTAAACAATAAATCAGGTGATAAGAGCGTGACGATGTGCGGCGTGGCTCAGGAAGACGTCTCCAAAGACAAACAGGGAATAGCTTTCACCAGCCCCTGGCACGTGACTCTGACATCAGTAAGAACTTCACTCATGCTCACAGAAAAAAGTAAAAATCCTTGTCTATGTGTTTCATAATATAAAGTGGATTTTTACCTCCTAACATTTTCCTTCCCTGTAGTCTGATTGGCGCACCAAGTCCTGTTTTGGATCCATTGTAAGCCAGAACTGGGTGCTGACGGCTGCTCACTGCTTTGGCAGAGACAGGACAAGCAGACTCCCACAGCAACTTGCCATAAAACATGGTTAGTGAATTTTTTTTTTTAAATGTACAGACGAGGCCAAAAGTTTTGAGAATGACACAAGTACTGGTGCAACTTCAGTTTTTATGCTGGCAGTTTGCATATACTCAAGAGTGTTATGAGTGATCAAATGGAAATAATTGCAAAGTCCCTCTTTGCCATGAAAATCAACTACACCCCCCTCCACCCCCCCCCCGAAAACACATTTCCATTTCATTTCAGCCCTGCTATTAAAGTACCAGCTGACATAATTTAAGTGATAGTCTTGTTAACACAGCTGGGAGTGTAGATGGGGACAAGATAGGTCATTGCATAAAAACAGCTTTGCGGTCATGGGCACTGCTGCTAATAAGACTGCACTAAATCATCCATTTATTGGATCATAAACTTTAAGCAAGGAGGCTGAATTGTTGTGAAGGAGGTTTCAGGCTGCCCAAGAAAGTCCAGCAAGTGCCAGGACCATCTCCTAATGGTGATTCAGCAGTGCAGAGCAGGCAGGTGTGAATGCATCTGCACACACACTGAGGATTTTTAGAGGATGGCTTGGTGTCAAGAAAGACAGCAGAGGCCACCTCTCTCCAGCCCTTTTCCAATTGTTTGGATAATCTGGAAAAATGATTGTCCGGCGAAGAAAAGGTTAGGGCTACCATCAGTCCTGTGTCAAACCAACAGTAAAGCATCCCGAGGCCATTCGTGTGTGGGTTTGCTTCTCATCACAAAGGGAACTGATGTAAAAATTGTGTGTGGGGGAAATACATTAAACCCTTGGTGATCATTTCATGATTTTGGGTGCTGGGAAGCTAATATAGTTAAATCCAGTCTCAAGGAGACACAACTTCATGTATGCTAGTGTCAGTCCCAAACCGGGATAAATTGTGGTGTTGCGTCAGGATGGGCAAATCTTTAATCCTTCAATCTTCATATATTTTTTTTATCTTAATATATTTTAATATCAGAAGTTTTTTTTTTTATCCCAGTTATGTTTTAAATCCAAATTTTGTTTTTTAAACCTGATTCAGTACTCCGTCCCAATTTAGCTTTTAATCAAATTGGAATATATTGCAGATGTTGTCATACACTGAAATCAGAAATCAGTTTCGGTAATTCCCCGGTCTTTCAGGCACCGAGGGGTCTGTCAGCGTTAGGAGAGTGGTCGTGCACCCCAACTACAACACCAACGCACTCAAACACAAAGCGCTCCGGGAGTTTTATGACTATGATGTGGCTCTGCTGGAGACCAACAGCAGCATCCCGCTGTCATGGAGAGCCAGGTAAGATCAGCAGCACGTTGTGCACGTTTCTAAACCTGTTTTCATGCTTATCATCTGTGTCTTATACAACAGACCTATCTGCCTGCCATGTACCATACCAGGCTCCCGAGCCATGAAGAAAATCAACTCCACCTGTGACGAGCACAGTAGGTCACCTTTACCTTCTCAAGGTCGTGATTTGTGACTAAGGGTGAAATCTTGAATAAATGATCGTATGTTCTGAATAAAATTAATATTACAGGAAAGGAATTACTGACGCAGAAACAGACTGCTGCTTTTTTCAACCATAAGATCTCGACTTCTCAAACAAAGATTATGTATGAACGTAAAGAAACACACATTCATACGGACAGTCAGGTGAGTGCTGCTTTCGTGCTTCTCATCAGTACTGTGGTAAAAACAATTTGTTAGCGTGCACGTTTGTCTGCAGAGGTCTGGCTGTGTAGAGAAAGCAAGGACACTTCTAGAGGGCACAAATGTGACTTTGGATGAGATTGTATCTGACAGATTCCTCTGCACTGGAGGCACTCAAGACTTTAAGGATGCTGTCACATGTCAAGGTCTGATCTCCCCCTGCATAGTAATCCTAACAGTTTGACCAAGATAGGAATCACCTAACAGTGTAACATGTGTTTCTGTATAGGCGACTCTGGCGGGTCTCTGTTTCTGCAGAAAAAGAAGCGCTACTTTCAGGTCAGTCAGTTCCCCTGCATCTATAAGAGCTTGACTGTGAACTGAGAGGTCAATGCCAAATGAACATTTTTCCTGCTCTCGCCACCAGGTGGGAGTAGTGAGCTGGGGCCTCATAAATGTATGTGAAGTGTGGCACTCAGGGGCACCGCATCCAGATGCTCGAGACTTTCACATTGACCTCTTCAAGATAATGCCGTGGTTGAAGCAGCATCTGGGGGAGGAAATCCAGTTCCTGCCTGACATCGACTGAGCAGATCCGGCATTAGTCTGCAGGGATCCACTTGATTTAAGCCACACAAACAAATGATTTAGCAGATTTCAACTGAGCAAATGCAAAGGGGGTGAGCTCCTCCCACATCTTACATCGTCTATAGATAGATACTTTATTGATCCCAAAGGAAATCAGGGTATCCAGCAGCTTAAGACACAGGAATACTTATAGCCAATCATGCAGTTTTTCTAACAAGGATTATTGAAGCTGTGCTGTAGTAAAATTACATAAATCATATATAATAGAAAATTAACTCTGCTTGTTTTTCTCACTTTATTTCTTTCTAAACCCAACATATATAATGCATGACTTATAAAACTACAGTCAAGTTTATTAATAAAGATGTGTTCAATTGTCCTTTATTGAAGTATCTAATTTTGTTGGCCATTCATGCTTCTCATCAGTGCTGTGATAAAAACCTTACTGCCTTAATGAATGCATAAGAGCTAGGAAACATGTGCAGTGCATCATCCAGCTCGTGAGCTGAAATAAATGCTGACATCTGCTGATTTTACTGTCATTTTGGGGGCTTTTTTTGTCCAAAAAGAAAAAGAAGCAAAAGGTGTCCAAATCATCCCTCGGAGAACTGTCTGAAGAGGGTTTCTGATTGCTCATCTTTGAAGTTTGGAACAAAGTGGATCTGCAGGATCTCAGAGAATCCCTCAGAGAGAGCAGGAGCCTTAAAGTGTTTCCTGTTCAGAGAGACAAAGCAAGATTTAAGAGGTTAAGAATTGTTGCTACCAGAATCTCATTTAATCTGTGAGACTTCATATATAATATTAAAGATTTAAAAAAAATAGGTGGGGCATTTGCCACAAGAAACATAACTTGAGCAGTGTGGGAGGAAAGGGCTGATCTCCCTGACCAGTTTTACTTACTTATAGCTGTGGAAAACCATGTCATTGACCTTGGCGTGTTTGGTGTCTGATGGAATCATCTCACGGAACTGGGAACAATAATGATGCATTTAAAAAAAAATATCAGAGGATTAAAATAACACAAGTAAAATGTGTGGATGGGTGAGTCATACCCTGTTGTTGTGTTTGGCTTCCTCCAGAGTGGCAGAGAAGTGAAAACAGCGACATGGCACACCCGCTGCCTTGGCCACATCCACATAACTGCAAAGTACACACAAACTGTCGGTTACACAGGCAAAAGCAAGGAGACTAGAATCAAGAAACACAATAATTTTAATTACTTGAAGAGTTTTTTCTACAAGGATAAAATTTAATAACTGGTGCCTGCATGCCTCTTTTTACCCATCAAACGTGAAATACAGCAGTGAATTCATGTAGCCTGTCATCACACAATGCAATGCATTACTACTGATCTAATGCAGTGTAATGCCTTTGCTCCACAAACATCAACCAGATGTGTGACTTTTTATCAGACGTTCGTATAAACACACACACACCCTGCTTGCAAATATGTGTTTACTCATGCTAATCTTTGCGTGACTCCGCCAGCTCATGACTGAGCAAACAGATTTATAATGTAACGAATCAGGACACAGAAACACATCTGAACTGAGGCTGAGGTGCTTTACCGTTTGCGAGACTCTGGGTCCGGGTTGGTGTTATCTACGGCTACGCTGCGGCCCTCCTTCAGAGCGCGCTCGCATGCCGACACGCAGTTTTGCCACGAACCGAGTGTGTCCTGATCCAGAAACACGAGGAAAAGGGCTCGGCGTCACATGGATAATACACACAATAATTCCGACCAACATTTAATTTGGTGATTTTTATTATTGCTAAAAGCGTGTGGGTGGGGCATCAAAGTGTTGTCATTAGCAAAGTCAGTGAACAGGTGAGTGAAGTTTCATGAGTCTAGCTTGAACAGTATGCATCTAGGCTGTGAATGTGAACATCCTAGGTGAGATTGAGTGCTTATTGCATTCACAAGATTTTGCGACCTCTGACCTTTACCTTCAGGTCAGGGTTGCCAAGATTCAACCTCATCTGAGGTTTTTAGCGGATGAAGCTACGGTGTGAATTTGCATTTTGCACCTCAGGGCCACTGTATGAATGCAGGAGTTAAATGGAAAAGCATTCCCACAATCAGAATATTGCACGCAAGACCAAAACGTTCCACTCACCCTGTTGACATAGACGTAGCCCTTTGGAATAACGTGGGTGTGGAAGAAGGTGGATTTACCAGCTGGAGATCAAAGGAAGGTGGACTGAGATGAGATGGGTGTTTGTCAAAGGTGTGAACAGAAAGGGCTCTCGGTGTTTTTCTTACATGCAGGGAATCCCACGGCAACAATGACTTCAGTCTCGCTGGAGGTGAGGGAGGAGGACGGTGGGTCGTACAGCCTGGCAGCAGAGTCGAGCTTTTTCTAGAAATGTAAACAAAGAGAAGCATTAACAAAATCCAGAAACAGATGACAAATATTCTCATATGTGCTGGCTACACTGTACCCACAGGGTCAAATTCAGGCAGGCTGTAGGGGGCGCACTTCCAACCCAAAAAGTATTCCTCTGGAGTGTAGAACTGCAGTCGGATGTTTAGAGCAAACTACGACATGAGAAAAAAAGACATTCCCCATAAACACGCAACAACGCAATACTTGATGCTAGAGTGTAAATACAATTCACCCTAAGCTCCTAACACAGCTCTTACCAGCCGATCACTGCAAGAAAAGTCCTTTTTCTTCTTCCCTGGAGCCCAGTTTTCTGGTCGTCCTGCAGCATCTGGACACACGGGTAAGTCACATGCTGTGTGTGCATGTTTGTGCAGCTCTTAATGGTTAGATTTTTATTTGGTAAAATTAGTATAGTTAGGGCTGCTTTTATGGATCAAGGAGGAAATGACTGAAGTTACTGTAAGGTTCCAATTTGGTTTAGTTTCCAAACTGCAGAACTTTTTAGATACCATAGGGAGGTGCAGATGTATCGTCCCGGCCTTGCTGACTCATGTCAGCAAATAAAATGACATTTACCGATGTCAGCGGGCCATTTTTATCTCGTGTTGCAAAGATAGTATGACAAGTAGATGAAAAATAGCTCAGAATTTTTTTGTGTTCAGGGACAAAAGTGGGAATAAATGTATAAAAAGAAAATATATAATTGCAATTGCATTTATTTTCTAGTTTTCCTGACGACTGAAAGTGCATCACAAACACCACATGGAAGTTCAGTTTATACCAGCTACAAAGCAACTGGTTTTCAGAGTAGTTTTTGTGATGAACATTTTGGACAGTAAAGTAAAGTAAAGTAAAGTAACAGTACTTTTACTCTTTCCGCTGCTGGACGTGGATAACTGACAGCCTCTCATTAGTATGGAGTGCTTCTCGCCATGACAACAAAAAGTACACACCTGAGATGACTTACCTCCAACATAAAAACTCTGAGTCTTGTCAACAGTCACGAGATCATTGGCCTGGGCAGGAAGAACACATGCAAAAACATTCAAACTAAATGGCAACGTCTTCCTCTTTTTAAGTTGCTGGAACACAAGTGCGTGTCTCTCTCACACACACACACACGTACACACACACACACGCACACACACACGCACACACACAAATGCCATAATGAGGTGTGGTCTTTAAATGGGTGTGTGCGGATTTCCATGTGTGCTACCTATTTACCTTATCACACAGGTGGTTCCACATTCCCATTACAGGTTTTCTATAAATACCAGGACCAGTTGCTACAAACACCTGAAACACAGATGAGAAGATTACCCATAAATACAACTTCACTTTCCATAAAACAACGAGTATCAGCCTGTGCAACGTGACCTACCTGCACAGGCAGCTTCAGAGTGGCCAGGATGTCCTCCACTTTGGACTTGAAGACTTCTGGTCTTAGTTTGCCTTTAGCTATTCCAAGCTGGTTGGTGAAGAAGACCACCTGCAGGATGAGAGACAAATCCAGTGGAATAAACACTACCAGAGCGCATAACGTGGAACCCTGCAAAGTTAAACTCGTTTAACATTCGATTCGTCCCACCTTGTGCCCTTTTTTGAGCAGGCTTGCCAGCTTGGGTTGAATCTCTGGGTACAGAATCCTGGTAATTAAACACAAACATGTTGAAGATGAGAGAATCTGGAAATGAAGCTATGACAAATGAAAATTTAGTCCTTTGAGCTGTAGCTTAAAAAGGTAAAAAAAACCAAAGATTAACAGAAAATCTTAAAAGAGTGCAGACGTACTTCCAGTCATCCGGTGCTGTGGGGAAGACTTTGCCAGACTTGGTGGTGATGATACAGCCATCAATGTCAAACCCGGCGATCTGGAGGTAGAAGAGACACATTAGCTGTACGATTTCAAACCCCTTAACACACACACATGAATTTAAATATTGTCTTAATCTCCAAGTTAAGATCATCCTCTTGTGCACCTCTGGACCATTTTCAGCACATGCATTGTGCGTGTCCCCCCCCCCCCCCCCCCCCCCCCCCCCGGAGGGCCGGGGTGGGACACCAAAACTACCACCCGGGGGTTTTTTTTCTTTTTTTTTTTTCCCAACACCTTATA
>VOQJ01036989.1:46872-62600 GCA_015052665.1 Apistogramma diplotaenia | reverse complement strand
ACACAAACACACACACACACACACACACACACACACACACACACACACTGCTTCACGCCATAGGAGTTGGCACTACATAATAAACTCTAAACTCATGATGACAAAGCAGAGAAATCTTCACACAACAGAGTGGACAGTGACTCATGCCTTCAGCTGGGGATTGGCAACAATAACGCTCTTTCCTCATGGTCTGAAAGTGAATCACTGACGTTTTCTGTATTAATGTTAATTGTCCATATGGTCTAAGACAAAAGCGAACACAGTTTAGTGTTTGTAGTACCTCTGCCACAGAGCAAGAAGGCTCTCTAAAGTAGATTGCGTTTCTGCCGCCTTTTCCATTAACTCTCCCTGCTGCCTCTGGAGGTTAGCCACCTCTTCCTCCAGCTGGCTGCCCTCTCCGAGCCTCTTTGTGGCTGAACCAAGGGCCATAAGCCTGGCCTTCAGCTGCTCAACACTCTGGCAGACTTCCTGGGGTACACAAAAAATACTTGTTATCAACTCCACAATAAGTAAACCCTTGAAGATACAACATAATAACATGGGACCACACTGAAATGGAAACCAGTGATGCTTGTTCGTGTATCAAAAAGGGATTAAGCTGTGCTCTTACCATGTGATCCTGGAGGATTTTGTAGGTCTCTGATGATGATACACAGCATGTGATTGGACAGTCCAGTTTTTCTTTCACATCACTAACTGTTTTCTTAACCTGTAAAAATAAATAAATTAAAATCTAAGTTCGTATTATGTATTAAAATACCTTTTATAAATGTCATAAATCATGTGATGCTCCAAACCTGTTCGAGATTATCATTGCATCTCTGCCTGTAGGAGGCGCTCTGGTTGAGCTGTACACCAAGCCGCTCTACTATCCCCTTCAGCTCGTCCCAGTATTGTCTCGCCTGAATAAGTTGCGCCCGGATGCGACCGGCCTCCCCAGGGGTCACAAACCTAGACAAGGCCTCACAGTCAGCCTCCATGTGGGCAAGAGCTGCCTTCTTCTCCTCTAAAGTGTCCCCCACAGCCTGGAGAAATGTAATAACAGAGGAATTTCAATGAGGGGAAAGCATACGGGAAATTACTGGAACGAAAAGAGTGAAAAATGGCAAAAAATGGCACTCCTTTTTTTTTTCTAAAGACCATCTTGAGATTGACAAGTCTGGGATTAGGCAAGCCAAGATTATATTTTATTAAATATGATCAATTTATTTCTTTTATATTCCAGCCTCTGCTATAGCACTGACCCAATTTCCCTTGGGGTTCGATTAAAATTTAATCTCATTTCATCATAATCTTAATGATTTTGAACCCACAGTGATCCTGTAAACCACAGGCATAAGGCCAGACAGCAGTGTGACTCGGTTTAATTGAAGCTACCAAAAAACATGATGAATATCTGCTTCTGAAGATATGAAAAATACTTAAGGAGTTGTGTGAAAAATTACTACAGTGCGCAGTGAGCTGCCTCGCCTTTGACTGAAATCCAATCAGAAACCCCACCCAAACATAAGATAAAAAATAAGGTATAGAATGAAATGCTGTGATCGAAATATAGACCTGACATACCTCTACAGTGCTGATGTGTTTGTCTAAAGGATCAGAGGAGGAGAAAATATTGACAGCCTCCAGCTCCTTCTGTTTCTGATTGATCCAAAGAAAGAAGGCCCCAGATTCACTGCTGAAGCGCTCCCACCACACAATTATCATCTCCAGCTGGACAACACTGGGACACACAAGATTAGGCAACAGCCCAAGGTCACAATATTGGAATGAAAACAAACAAGCAGACAATAGCATGAATGCAATCTGCAGGTGAATGCCAGACAGACACCATATGTTGGCAAAATATGATTTTACATGTTTGTGCTTTACTTTTGTTCAGACTAATATCACAAATCTGTTCTCACACTTGGAGCTCTTTATGGGACACTCAGTGACCTGCTGGTTAAGGCCCACACTACATTTGATTTCTGGATTTCCAGACTTTTCTTGCTCGTGCTCATCTCTATTCCCACATTGCCTGTCTGTATCTCCAAAATATTCCATATAAGAGGCAGGAAGTAAGCTTTTGCAATTTCTTTATTGCCTAGATTTTATCCCTCAAACTATAGAGGTAAGAAAAATTACAGTACAGTACATTGTATTGCAAGAGGATGGGACATACTTCTTGTTGAGCTGGTCTTGAAGTTGTGCGATTGCTTCTCTGGTGGACTGTGCCTGCTGCAGGAGGAGAGTCTGATTCTTCGGACTGAGCAGAATGTCTTCTGCCTTCTCTAATAGAAGATCTGCTCGCACAGAGTACTCCTCAGCCTCTGTGAAGAGCTCCTACAGACAAAATCCAAGCGAGTATATAATACGAGCAAATACAGGCCCAAAAAAAATGAATATGCACGTTTTGCACACACACACCTTGTCATGGTCCAGCTCAGTTTTCAGGCTGTCCATAGTGTTGAAAATGAGTTCCTTGTGTAACTCATTGTTAGTATTGCTGACAAACCTCCAAACTGTTTCTCTTTCTGCTTCAAAACTTTGCCAGGAGCTCAACATTGCCTTGAAGTGACAAAGAAAGAAAAGAGTAACATCAGTAGGCACAAATCCACACCTGATGATTACGTGCGCAGTTTCACACAGAGGAGATGGGTACTCTAATATTTACTGCCATTCTGCTAGAATCATCTGTATGTATTTAAACATTTATGACCTGCTGCCTTATAATAAAACTTTTACTCCTGCAGTTTCTACCAAAAATCAAGCATAATGTTGGTTAAAGCAAGGCAGCAGTCAAGCTCAGCTGCAATCCTTGTAGTTGATCATCAGCTGAGGGTTCAGCTAAATCTCATATAGGCTGCATTATTTAGGCTGTTTTAGCCTATATACTGAAAAACTGCTGCTTCCTGCAACCCGCTTTGCAGCCCATCTCCATCCCCAGCTCCTCTTTTTCATGCTGCATCTGACTTAATATAAATTCTGTTGCCACTGACTGGTGTTGCTGCTACTCTCACATTCAACAACAATTTAATGGGATCAAAAATGTTATGTTTATAATGGCTGTCTGTCTGCTGTGGAAAATTTTATGAAGAAAGATTTTCTGATCAATTCGAAGACAATGGCAAGTCTGCAAGGAAAATCTCAAACAGACAAAAAAAAAATATTAAGGTGCAGCGTAACAGTCAACAGTGGACTAATCAATGATCACAGCGGGGCTGTGTGTGGATGATCAATGACACTCAAACATGCAAACACAAGGACACTGACATGAGAAAAATCCTGGCTTTGTCTACCTGCAGATTTTGCTCCTTTGCCCCTGATTTGTGGTCAGCCTCAATGAAAGCTCCTTCCAGCTCCCGCAGAGATTGACTGAGAACCTCCCCTTTCTGCAGCTGGCGGCAGTGGGACACCAGAAGCTCTGCCTCTCTCCTGTTAGCATGCAGGCGCTTTAGGTGTTGCTATAACACAAACAGACATGAAAGCAACATGCTATTTTATGAGGAGTTTTCTTTTCTTTGCTCACCTCATCCATAATGTAAACTGTTAAATTATTAAATTAAATAGATATAAGACATTTCAAACATGGACACTGAGTTGTGCTAAACACATACAGTACCTGGTGAATAAGGTAAAGTTGTTTGGCTTCCTCCAGACCCTCAGCATTCAAAATTCTGCTGATCTGCTCGTCACTCTCCTTTTGGGCCCTCAGAACCTCCTCCAGAGCACCGTGCACCTCGTCCCTCAGTTCCTCATACTGGAACATAGCGGAGCCCTCTTCACCCAGCTGTGGCAGAAAGGCATCGCATCAGCTTTTGACGAAACAACACAATAAGCAAGAAAATGTTCAACACATTTCCCGAAATACCTGACAAAGTGAAGAGAAGACTGCCCGCAAGTCAGTTGAGAGTTTAGCCAAAGCTGTTCTCTGCCTTTGGACTTCCACTTCAGAGCTAACATCAGACAGCACAGCAAGGCGGCTCTTGAGCCACAGCAGACTTTCCTCTCGAGTGTCCACTGCTTCCTGTAGTGCCTGGAATTGATGGAAGCACAAATGCATGTTAACTAAAGTTGAATTAGAACATAATCTCAGTGTCTACAACAGCAACTGGAGCGCACACGCTCACCTGAACAGCAGCATCAAGTTGCTCCTGATGACTGGAATTTATGGCTGTCTCTCTTAAAAGCCTCACCTGCCTTCTCTGAGATGAGAGCCAATCAGAAAGCTCACAGAACCTACAAAGAAATGGATCACTGAGTCCTGAATTTGCTTGTAAATATTTTGAGTTTTGCATCTTTTTTGATCATCTTTACCTTTCATTCCACTCCTTCCATTTATCAGGGTGTTGCTCCAGCTTAAGGTGGGTGCTCTTTATCTGCTCATTAACCTCTTCTACAGCCCTTCTAGTGCAGTCAAGCATTCGATAAGCCGGGTCGTTGTCAGGTAACTTATAACACAGATCCTCAATGTTTCTAATCCTCTTCTCACACAAAGTCAGAGGTCTGCGTTCCCTGAAGAAAGTCTGGAGAAAAAATTACAACATGAGAGGCTCCAGAATGTCAACGATGACAACGTTAAGTGATTTTGTCTTTCTCTGATTTTCAGTTTAATCTCTTTTAAATTTTCACCAAACCCGAGACTCACTCTGTGCTCTTTGATCACTCGCTCGCTGGTGCAGGTGCCTGACAGGGCTTGCATTTCTCGGTCCAGCTCAGCTCTGCAGTCTTGTAGGATCACAGCAACCCGACTTTGCTCCACATCCACCTTGAGACGAAGCAGGTGAGATGGTACCTCGCTCTGAAAGTCCTGTGAAACAGATGGAGAAGAGACAAATGATGGAAGACTTGATCGCACTCGTTTCAATGTCAAAGATAGAAAGTTGCGACTACAAATTAACACAGAGAAGGTTGCATTTTTATCTAACCAGTTTAATTGGAATCAGACTGAAGGGTTTTCCTAGTTAGGTTAATAAAGTAGTGGTTGTGCGCCTCAATAAATGCACAGTAATTAGTGAGAGTGTTAAAGCATGGTGACCCCTGACCTTCCAGAGTTTGTGAAGCCTGCGGACAGTTTCTTGCAGCCCCTGCTGCTCCTCCTGTGGTAGGATGTCCGTGAGCTCATCACACGCTTTCAAGAACACGCTCAGCACCCGTTGGTCCAATTGTCCAAAAAAATCCTGTATTATACAAACACAAAGTGTGAAATAAAAGTGGCGTTTCAGCACGGCTTTGAATCTAACACCACATAAGATAGAGCAAAAGTTGGTCAGGAATGTTAACAGTCCCCTTTTCCACTTAAAAATGTATTTAAATAATAGAAATGCTTCTGCAGATTAACTGCAGCTTTCACAGACATGCTCAGAGGTTACAGATTGAATCTTACAGTGTGTTTCTTTAATAATTCCTCAGCATCTCCAGTCTCTCTCAAGCAGCCCTGAGCCTTCTTCAGCACTCTCTCCAGCTCTTGTCGCGATTCCTCAAATCTCCTCCTCAGGCAGCTGTTGGCCTCTTCCTGCCTTCTCCATTCCCCAACCTCCTTCAGCAAAGCCTGAGAGGTTGGATGGTGGTTAGCTTTGATTATAATGGGCCTCCTCGGTAATACAGTGTAATTACATTATTTGTCCCACATCAAGCAAATGAACAGTGACACACATGGTGGATAAGTCTGATCTGCATGGATCCCTTGGGGTGTTTTGATGTTCTTGTAATCTCTATAGTATAATAATCAGTATTGTGGTTTTTGATTGGCATTCTGGCATGTATTTGCATGTAATGCATGCAGCATGCATGCTTAATACTAACCTGTGCCGAGCCCTGAATCTCAGCAACTCTCTTTTGCAGCAACGACATATCGAAGTTTCTGAGCACCTTACTGGTGGAGAGGGCCCTCTGTAGGGCGTGGTGGTTCCTCTCAATCACAGAAAAACATCGTTTACAGCTTTGCTGCTGATTTAACAAATCCTGAAAGAAAATGGGGAAATAAAACATTAAAAAAAGGTTAACTGCATTTAGAATATCCATCCAGCCATTCGTTTGTTTATCTGGCTCAAATTTAGCAAAGCAGAGTACATCGTGGTCAGGCTGACAGTGTGAGAGACAAAAAACCTTTCAGCATGAACGCAGCATCCTCTGGACAGAGACGAGAAGTAACAAAGAACTTTGTTACTGTACTTTAGTAGAATTTTCAGATGTCTGTACTCTACTTGAATAATTACTTTTTATTTATTTTTATAGCATTTTAATTTTAGCCCCCTAGACTTTAACCCAAATATCTCTACTTTCTACTTAAATTTCAAAAGAGGCTCATTACTTTAGTTTTAAGAGATTTGAGGGGAGTTATTATTACTGCTCACCTTCAAACTTCAAACTGATTTGAACCTAAATGAAAGGAACGGTAACACTTAATAGACAGTCCTATTGATGTATCCATCACTGGCACTTGCACATGAGATGAAATGGGCAAAAATATATAATTTATGTATTATTTATAGCACAATACTCAGGGGTAAAAGTGGGCCAGAATGATGCAGAACAGTTTTCAAATGCAGATCACTGCTTCTGTTGGCAGCTTACATCCATAATAACTGTAAGAAACCAGAATAAAAACAAATGTAAATTTAATGCATTCATTGTCTAACCTGCCACTTGTATTTCTGCTGGGCTTGTGCCTGTGACTCTGGGTCTCTTGCAGCAGAAGTGATGCGAGTCGCTCGCTCCAGGGCCTGGTAAAAAGCACTAATGTGTTTCTCCATCTCCTCCAGCAGTGGCAGAAGGACATGACACTCCCTCATCAAGGAGGGACACCGCTCCCTCACCTGAACAGATACAAAATAGACCATTTAACAGTGACGTGGAAAATGACAAAAGGTGTTACTTTAAAAAGGCTTTGTGTTTGGCCTTAAATGAGTCCCACCTTGCTTAGTTGACCTTTGACTGTTGCCATAGTTGCCATGACCCTGTTTGCCTCATCCTGTGGTGCATCCTTGGCAAGGAGCTGAGCGCTGCGGGCAGCCAACTTGTACTGCGTCTCCATAGTGACAACCTTTTGCTTGGTATTCTGTGATGAGATCCGCAAGGGTAAATGGTCATCTTATACGTTTTTAAATTTAATGCACTGCCATCAAAACAGCTTTTGGTAATAAAAAAGCTGACATTAAAACAGCAGTGACTTGCAGCTTTTAGTAACACCTCATCAAAAATGTATGAGAGGAAAGTTGTTTTCACACATCGACTGGAGCTGTGAAATCTGACTTTATCATGACTCAAGCGCGTTTTTGCTCAGGCAAAGAAGAGAAACTGAGCTTCAGTTTATTTTAACTTGAGCTCATTTGACAGCCAGAGATTTAATTTAATTTCTATGTCAATTTTACTTATATAGCACCAAATCACAACAACAATCTTGTCAAGGTGCTTTATATTGTAAGGTAAAAACCTTACAATAATACAGAGAAAACCCCAACAATCAGACAATCCCCAATGAGCAAGCACTTGGAGACAGTAGGAATAAAAAGCTCAATTTTAACAGGAAGAAACCTCAATCAGAACCATGCTTAGGGAGAGGCGATGACCAACTGGGGTAAGGGGAGGGAGACAGGACAAAAGATGTGCTGTGGAACAGAACCAGGGCTAAACCATAGCTAATGATTAAATGCAGAGTAGTGTATAAACATATAGAGAATTAAAAGAGGTGTTGAAGTAGAAATATTCAGAAGCCCCCAGCAGTTTAGGCCTATTGGCTTGTAACTAAGGGTTCAGGGTAACCTGATCCAGCTACTGTATAATTACATGCAAATTAGCTAGCAGTCTGAGAATGAAGCGTCCGACTGAGCTGATATGTTACTATGAAGTCTTGAAAATAAGACGGGGCCTGATTATTCAAGATGTTGCATGTGAGAAGAAAAGTAGGTAATGTCATCCAGAGTAAGTATCTGGTTTCTAAGGTAGGCTGAATACAATAACCTTAGTTTTATCTGAATTTAGAAGCAGGAAATGAGAGATTATCCAGGCCTTTATGTCTTTAAGACATTCCTCCAGTTGAACTAATTGGTGTGTGTCATCTGGCTTCACGGATAGATAAAGCCATGTATCATCTAAATAGTGATGAAAGTGTATACTATACCTTATAATAATACTGCTCAAGGGAAGTATGAATAATGTAAATAGAATTGGTCCTAGCACAGAACCCTGTGGAACCCCATAATTAACCATAGCATGTGAAGAAGACTCCCCATTTTCATGAACAAACTGGAATCTACTAGACAGAAAAAAATTAACTGTCGTTAACCTGCCAGACAACCACAAAGTATAGAATATAAGTAAGAAATGACAACTTCAGTCCACGTCCTAATTCTCCAAAGTCTGAAATATAGCCATGTGAAAAAGAAAGAAAATCGAAAGAAAAAACTCAGACACAGCAGAAAATCTACAACAGAAAAACTGAAAGAACTGAACTAAAGAATAAACGTGCCTGTCTAGGTTCTGAGTCACTTAGGTCATAGTAGTCAGGTTGTACAAATGTTGAATTTAGTAAATGAATCTCAGCATCAGCAGCTTTGATTCAAAGTCATCTCTGCTACACTTCCTGCAACCTGTAAATCTGAGCATGAACACCAGTCCAACACAGAGCTTTACTGTAAATACAGTACAGCAAGTTAACCTATTTATCACACACTAAACTGCAGTATTTTCATGCAAATTTTTAATTACACAAAGTTAGTGTACCTCAGATTGTTTTGCAGTTCTTACCTTTAAATCTAACCTCTCTGCTTCCTCTCCTGTCCTCTTTCTTAAATCTCTGAGTGAACTTCTCTCTCTTTTCTCTCCCTGAAAATACAGCAACTCTTCTTTTAGGAGCCTATCCTCAGAGAAAAAACGTAAGTATTGGTCGTTCCTGCAAGCAGGAATTACGACCAGTATTTACGTTTTGGCAGGGGGAAAAGCGACATCTAGCGGTCATGGATGAACGTGTGTTTAAATAACGTGTTCGGTTTTGTTCGGTCGATTTCGTCACATTCCTAAAACTTCTGTTATTATTGTACGGAAGTCATTATTTTGCTGTTCGATCTTTTGATATGACAGCCTGGAAGTGAACCACCAACCTTCTGATTGATAAATTACTATTCTATCCTCCAAGCCACGGCAACATTACCCAAGGACAGGTCCATACGGCACACGAAGCCGGAGGTAGGCGCGATCGTTTGGGGGCCCTGCAGAAACTACGGATGCTTACGTTTTGATTGGAGGAAATGTTGTTAATTGCACATTCAGTATATTCGGATTCATCAACAGTAGTATTATATATACATGACAGAAAAAAAAAGAAAAAATATATTGGGGCCACTTCCAAGTATGTATGCAAGTAGAAGTACCCATTGGACTAAGAAGTCTCCAATAAACTGGGTGCTGTTGTTGCAATGCCACCGACTTACAACACAAACACAAAAAATGTGATAGACAAAGTAGCAGTTTTATTTCTCACCTCCACATCCTGCAGAAAAGCCCTCACATTAAGGAAAGACACTTGAACAGGAGCATTGAGCTTGGCTTCAGCTATGTCCAGCAGCTCTTTCAGGGCCCACACAGCCTTCAAGTGTTCTTTTCTCCACTTCTCCAATTCATCTGAATGGGCATACTGCAGCAAAAAGAAGCTAATTATACTTTACACTGAGAAATGACACAAACAGAACCATCCATATATTTTGACCTAATTCTGTCTTGTCTGACAGTCAGTATTTTTAGATGTTAATGTTTTTTTATTATTCATTACTTGTTTGACTTTGAGGAAGAGGTCTCTCCATCGTCCATTTAAAATAAGCAACTGCTGCTTGAGATCAAGCGACACTGTCTCATCACACGTTTCAATAAGAAAATTCCCTGCATCGTTCATGGCTGCATGCTGATCCATCCAGTGGCTGAGATTCCTGAAAAACTCCTGGAAGACAAAGAAATTAAGAGAAACAAAGACCGAGTGTCAAAGAAAGAGATGAGGAAAGCTAATCAAAAGAAGGAAAAAAAACAGGAACAAAGAAAGGGATTCAAAGAAAGAAACAAAGGAAGGACAATAAAAAAGTGGGGTAATTAGATGTCTAATCCTTGGCGGGGATGTAAGTCTATGGTAACCATGGTAATGTGACAACAGGAATATCCTCAGCGGCTTGTTGTGAGATCATTTAATACTTGAGTGGAGACTCTTAATAGGCTTCCACATAAAAAACTAAATTCCTCTAAATGGATTGATTGCTACAATTAAATGTGATTTCAAAGTCCATCAAATAAATTCATGTATGAGAGGGCTTTTAATCTGTTCACAGAAAAATAATAAATAATATAAATAAAAAAATGATAGACTCAGACAAGATCTAATCTCATACCCGCTTTGTATTTTCTGGCTGGCTCAGGGCTTCTTCTGCATCCTCCAGCCAGGCCTGTAAAGAGGCTACAGTGGAGGTGTACCTCTCCCAGTTGGACAGCACTTCCTCCAGCATGCTCCTCACACTGCGCACCTCCATGGACAGGCTCCTCCACTGAGTCACCACCTCCCGCATGAACCTGCGCACCCCCATCTCGCCTTCGTCCACTGGAAGAGAAACGTGTAAAGTTTAACAAGAATGACAGCTATGACCTCTGCTACTATTGCTGCTCATAACACCACTCGATAAAGACATTATTCACAGGACTCAGCAGCTGTTTTGGAACTATGGTCATATTTGTTATGTTTGTGTGTCCAATGACGTTCACTGCTTTGTTCCACTTATGCTATATTTTAAGTGTCTCTTGTGACCGCACTTTGGCAAAGGCACAGAAGATGTTTTCATAAGAACACTTAATGAAGAGCACGCTGGAGCTAAAGGAGCCACATGCCTTTGCAGAACACTCCCTGACCCCAAAAACTCAATACAGGGAGATGCATCATCTGTGCTTGTGCTACATTGTGAGGTGCACACTCTCTAGTTGTTTCAGTCAAGTGTCACAAACGACTGTGTGTGTAAAACAATGACACAAATCAGATAAATGTGATGCTTTAAAATGGAAGACAAAAACATATCAGTACCTCTATCCTTTTCTTGAATTCTCACATCCAGGCAATCAGAAACCACAGTGCTAACTACAGCACCAGCAGGACCCAGTGCAATTCATTTGTGTGGTCGACCAATCAAACCTCAGATGTCCTGATTTCTCACCATACCTCACATCGCTGCTCTGCATACCCTAAAGCGATGCAACCCTGAAACCTAATGAAACCAACAAGCTAGCTCAGTTTGCGCCCAGAGACCTGCAGAAGTGGAGCAGCCCCCCAACTTGCAAATGGGGTCGTATTCCCCACTGAGAGCAGACAGTGAAGGAACCTCATTTAGCTGTAGCCTGCAGACTCTCCTCCTCTATCAAATTGTGAAACCAGTCAGGGGCATACTGAGCTGCTGGCAGGGAAAGCCTCACTGGTTAGTAAGTTGTTGAGAGGGGAAATAAAGTTGAGATACAGTGAACAATTGAGAGATGTCACTGAGGATACACTGGAGGTACACGATCAATTTCAGATTAAAGTTACATTAGAAGGATGAGAGCGCATTGGAAATATGACATAATAATGATGTTCCCAATCAATGGCAAGGACTGTTTCACTGCATTAAATTTTATGTTATTCTGACATCATCAAGATAAAGCTCTTTTATAGCAGATTACTGTCTGGCTTGAAGATTCATAAACACTTCCCAGAGTTCCCAGGGGAATTACTTTATCATGAGAGAGTGATACAATGATGAATCCTTATTTTGTCTATTAGAGTAAATATTACACCTTGAACTACTCACCTGAGCTGTCAGCACTCACATAGGCCTCTGCAGACTGTTTCAGAGACTGGAACAACATCTCATAATTTTCAAAGAAGTGTTGATTCTCCACAAATGACTGAAGACAGAATCCAAAAGAAAATGTTATTACATGTGAAAAGTCAATAGCAACAGAACAGATACACAACAACCAAACAAACCTGCTTATACAGGTGTAATTATTCTTTATCAATCTATGATTTTTATGTAATATGCAAAAAAACCCTTTTTCCATACAAATATGTAGATGAACTCAAAAAAGTCATTTAAACAAACCAAAGCCTGAGCTTACAATATAGCTGTGAAGCATCAGTTCCACTGATTCCTGTTGGCCGTATTTGATGATCCAGGACTTTAGCTTAGACTCAGCCAGAGTGAGGAAGGCCTGCATGTGATGTTTGTTCTCCAGAAATTCCATTTTAGCCAAGTGGATGCTAGAAGATGTAGAGATAAAGTTCATCCTAAAAAAACACAAAGTTCATAGGGGAACATCAGGCCTACAACCCGACCTTCTTATTCTGCTGCTTTCCCGAAAAGCCAGAATGTGAAACCACACCAGCTAAGGCACTACATTTAATTCAAATAATGGAAACATTACTATTGCTTGAAGAAATGTCTTAAATTTTGTATTCTAAACTTTCAAGACAGACTAACAGCTGTTTAGTCTACCTCTCAGCCATGTCTTGGAGCTGGTCTGCAGGAACAGGCACTCCACCAACACTTCTGTCTTTATGGATTCTCTGAAAGACCTGCTGGTGACTGTCCAGGCTCTTCAACACATCCTGTGCAAAGCAGAGCAAGTAAATGGTTAATCTACAAAGAATTTGTGCAGAGATTTGCCAGCATCTTTGCTTATCTTCACTCTAATGGTATATTTGAGTCTCACTTTCTATTTCTTTATACTAACCTTGTGCTGCTCCAGAGCTCTGTGTACAGTGCTGGCTGTGATGTCATGTGCCTGCTGGATGGCTATCTCCTGTTGCAGAGCTTCCTCAGCTTCATGCAGCCATGCCCCCACGGTGTCCAGAGGAGCTGGAAGAGACCTGTCCAGCTGGAGATGCCAGTCTAGTAACTGAGATGCAGAAATAAAGACAATGCCTCCTTAATTAAAGACTCATTACTCACTGCAAAAATAATTCAAACTTTAAAGTTTTATCAACAATGGAAGGAGACACTGAATGGGCGGCTCTTTATAAAACACACAAAATAGTATTTTAAGACAAAAAAATCAATGCATTGTACACAAAAAATTTGTAAAATAAATAAGAAAATTAAGCACAATAAGTTCCAATAACATAAACAGGTAGTTTAAAAAGCATCAATAAAATTCTCAACAGAAAGCCTGTTTAAACAAACATGTTTTTAATTGCTTTTCAAAATAATCCACATAGTCAACAAAATGTAGCTTTAGTATCAGACTGTTCCACAGCCTTAGTGTCACAGACTAAAAGGTTCTGGTCCCCCTAGTCTTTAATTGTGTACAAGGAACAAATAACAAATTCTGAGCCTGTGAATGAAGACGGTGACCAGCAGTGTACAGTATTTTGTAAGAAGTTGAGATAAATAATCTTGAATGTGTCTGTTCAGTGCTATTTCTGAAAAACAAGAAATTTAAAAAAATCCTAAAATCACCTGGGAGCCGATGTAAAGAGTATAAAATGGGAGTGACGTGAGCGTGCTTGCTAGAATAAGTTAATAGTCTGGCCGCAACATTTTGTATAGCTTGGAGTTGTGAAAGAGATGATTTATCCAATCTGGTAAACAGGACATTACAGTAATCGAAACATGATGACACAAATGCATTAATAATTTTATGCAGGTCAGCTCAAGAGACAGTTTGAAATGTAACAGGATAAGAAGCAGGAATGAGACATATATTTTACACGCGAGTCACAGCCCAGTGAAGAATCAAATATTATGCTAAGATTTTCAAATGCTGGACTTAGCAACAAGAGCCTGACTGATTTTATGATGTATTTCAGGTGGCGCAATAATAATGTCTCAGTCTTGTTGGCATTTAAAACAAGGTAATTGCTAGAAAGCTAATCACTAATCCAGGTTAAACAGTGAACTACAGTACGGTGGACAGCCTATCCAGCTGTTGAGGCTTAAAAGATATACAGCTGAATGTCATCTGCATAGAAATGATAAGAAATGATGGCAGCTCAAGGAAGATCGTAGAAAGAAAATACTAATGGACCTGGGATTGAACCTTGCGGAACTCCACACGAGGACTTGCTCACCTTAACAAAGAAAATCCCAGCAACAATGACTTGCGAGAGTCCCAGACAGGACAGAAAGATGTAAGATCTCTAAGGAGTATGATCAGGGTTTCATTTTGCCTATTGCCCTAGTTAAGTCATTAAGTGTAATTAGAAAAAAATAAGTAAATGACTCAGGGCATTGAGGACTATATTCAGAAAGGGAGGAATGTAGGGATGTTTTAGATCTCAAGTCCATCATCTTATTTACAAAGTGATTGAGAAATGCGATACAAACATAATCAGATATTTACAGGAAAAGCTGAGGTAGAGAAGAAACAATACTGTTGAAAGAATCCAATAATTCCCTGGGATTATTCTTATTACAATTTATGAAATTAATGAAATAAGAGGATCTAGGCTCTTTCACTACCTTATTATAAGCGTAACGGAGGGTTTTGAAGTATTCCTAATTGGCAATCAAACAATTTAATCATGTTAATTACAGATAAAACTGTTTCAATGTAAACTAGAACAGCATGCCTACTGTAAATTAAACAATAAGTAGTAACAATAAGTAAAAATAAACCAACCATAAGTAAAACTAATTGCGTTGCCTTAATCAGTTTGTGTTAGCCCAAATAGCAATCAATGAAATAACCTTAAAAAATAAATCATCAAGCTTTAAAATGAGATCATTGCTGCAACCAAATAATTGCTGCTTCTCAGAGTGGCTGGTAAAGCACAACGAAAACAAAAAATAAATTCAAAATCTCTTTTGACATCTCCTGATGTCTTTATGTATCACTTTTTTTTATTTTAAAACCTACACCAACCTCCAAGAGTAGCTTTAAATATCTTATATCAGTTTTTCTGAATGGAAAGGAAATGTTCTCAAGAAATTATTCTGAAGACTGTCAACAATTCTGAACAGGAGGTGGATTTGGGGTGATGGTGGTGGTGGGGGCGCTGTTCTCACCCTTTTGGACACCCTTTCCCAGGCCTGTTTGACCAGAGCCTGATCCACAGTCAACATCCCATCCCTCTGAGTAGACTGCAAAGCTCCCTCCACCTGCTTTCTCTTCATCTCCAACTGGACACGAAGACTCTTGAAAAGCTGAAAAGCAAAAATAAATGATTCACAGCTCTTTATCCTCAATAAAAGGATGATAATAATTGCTCTCTCACAGGTCATACCCTTTTCCCATTTGCATCTTATCAGACCCTCATTTATTCTCTCTTTAAAAACCGTCCCTCTGTCTGGCTGCAGATTCTCAGAGTTATACAAAGACAATGAGGATATCCCACATGCTGCTGAATATGGAATGTATCCCGAGGCTCAGTGGAATAAGCCAGATTGACTGAAAATATGACGGCTGCTGCCTGATCCCCACAGTGTAATGCCACTGATTAAGCTAATAATAGGGGCGTCTGTGCCCAGTGTGCCCAGTTTAAACACACCCAGCCACACACACTCACACTAACCTGGTACTGCTGAGCAAGACTGCCATCAGTCCCCTGAGCCTGTATCGCGTCTCTCTCCAGCTGGTCGAGCCACATCCTGAGCTCCCTCAGGCTCTTTCGCTGCTCTCTCTAGGTGGCCGGGATCATGGAGGGGTGGGAGAGTGAACAAGGAGATGGGGATGTAAAAGACAGGAGGAGGGAGCACCACAATAAAGGGGGGGGGGGGGGGGGGGGGGGGAAAAAAGGGGGAGAC
>VOQJ01036949.1:0-14025 GCA_015052665.1 Apistogramma diplotaenia | reverse complement strand
AGAGAGCAGTGGAGTGGAAACACATGTCAGCGATAGTTGCCACCCGTCCTGTAAAGTACTGAACCCTGCATGTTGCAGAGCCGTATTTCACGGCGTCCTGTTACATATGGGGTTCCGTATTTTACAAGACAGGTGGCAACTCTAGTGATGATCCACTCTGTGTTAAAGAAAATTCATCACAGTGACAGAGAGCTTTTTAGAAACTGTGTGTGTGTGTGTGTGTGTGTGTGTGTGCGTGTGTGTGTGTGTGTGTGTGTGTCACACTCCAGTCCAGTAGGAGGCGGTAATGCAGCTCGAAGTTGGTTTATCAGCCACTAATAAACCCACAAAACCACGACAGAGCAATGTAAACACGCTAATACCAGTGAGAATCCTTGCTTACAAGGAGAAGACTGAGTGCAGCAGAGTTTAAATAAAGCATCGAAGCAGTAAATTTGTGTTGATAATTTTTTTTTAATTGAATTTTTTGAGTTAACTGACAAATTGTTGCAGCCCTATTCATGACGTACAGAAAAATAATAGAAAATAGAAAGTAAAATTATTTTTTGGTTAAATAAAATATCTGCTTTTTAAGTTTTTTAAAATCTTGCAAACTTTGTAACAGTAAAAGTAAAACTTGTGTATGAGTATTGCATCGTTTAATGTTTCTTACAGGTTGTTCTAGCCCTTAAAAAGCACTAATATAACCTACAGTTGGGTGGCAGGCAATTTAAAGCTAGGTGAGTTTCTTTACCACCAGCTTAAACCCTTTGGAATCAGAAACTTGGACCCTTTAAATACAGTCCACTGATCTGTACAGATCAGTCACATGTTGCAGGCTTGGAGCAGACTCCAACGGACCACTGTAACAGGCTCCATGCTCATATATGAGAGAATAAGAGACAGACCTGGTTAGACTAAACAGTATGTTAAGGCTGTTCTCCATTTCTGTTCCCATAATGAGTTCAGCTCATTATATCACCACACAGTCCCATTGTGTAGCATAAGGATGATCTGATTGCCACCAGATTTCTTTTCCTGGTGGTCATGTTTTAATCATCAATACTAAGCAGTGCTGTGTTTTAAAATAGAAAGATTTGTTGCCCAGAAGCTTGCAACAACGAAATCATCAACCAAAGGCAAATTTCCTAAGTTTATATGCTGTAATCAAAGGGAATTCCCTATCAACCTGACTGTTAACTTACCACCTTCTGTTTTTGAGGAGTTTTTTTAGGTCTCAGCTGAATAAGTAGACTGAAGTTGGTTAGCCTCAGACAAATAAATGAAATGACTGTGATGTATCAGCTTTGCATTTAAGTGATGGTGACATGGAAACATTTTAAAACCATGTGGAAACACTGAAACAAAATGGTAATATAAAGTCAATTATTGTTTTTTCTTTGATGAGCCATTACATTTCAAGGTAAAGACACTGTAATGAAGACCTCAGAGGTGAAGTGGAGTTAGAGAGGCTTGAGTCAAATGTAGCTTTCTCCAAGGAGTCACTTGTTCAACTCTCCTGTGACATTTCTAAAATCGCTGGGGATGTTTTAACTTTTAACTTTACGGGTCTCTGTGGGCAGTGTGTCTACAATGACACGGGCCTTCGCTGACTTTTCACTGACATTATTTCTATTGTGGTTGCACCTCATTTGAAGCTATTATTTGCCACCACACCTTGATATGGTAAGGTCATGGTCATTTCACGTATTTCTGTGATAGTTGCTCAGCACTTATGAGATATGAAAAACATCTGACAGATGTTTGTGAGTTGACCTTTCTGAGTGTGTGAGTATTATGCAGTGAAAACAGGATTACATTATTATAAAGCTGATATTTCTTTTTTAAATTTTTCGAGCACTGTTTATCTAATTGGCATGTTGAGGTAACTCAAGCCTATTGTGTATTGCACAAAGTATATACTTCTAATCAGTAGCTTTTGTTTGAAAGCTCACCACCGCTGTGCCAACCACATGCTTTTAAGGTTGAAAAATGTACTTTGTTGAGATGAAATTAGTAACAATAAAGCCATATTTAAATAGTTTACAAAATTCAAGTTAATAGCATATCCTATCATGATACTTGAGTGAACTCCTGGTCATACCATGAATACCTTGAAATATTGATCAGTTTGAGATCAAGAACCTAAAAATGAATCTAATCCTTTGTGACTGAGAAACTGACCTTGTATTTTCTTTATATTGATGTCCGCCACTGGTTTGATTACTTTGTGTTCCTTTGTTCCTTTCTTCCTCAGTTCATGAATAAAGCAATCATGGAGGTTAAGTGAATGGCCTTGAATTCTGCTTGATTGCAAGCTGCCAGATTGCTGCAATTTAAATCATTTTTTCCCTAAAGCTTCAGTTTTTAATGAAAATGCCCTCTCCACGTGTTTTTTTTTTCTTCTTTGCTGCAGGCCAGTGGGGTCAGTGTACCGGGGAAGAGTGTGGTTCTGGTGGGGTTCAGACAAGGACAATATGGTGCATCCACATGGAGGGCTGGACCACCCACCATTCCCACTGCCAGCACAAGGAAAAACCAGAAAGCCAGAGACAGTGCTTTAAGGTTTGTGACTGGCACCAGGATCTCTTCGAGTGGGAGGTGTCAGAGTGGGGGAGCTGTGTTCTCGTTCCTTTCTTTTCTAATGAGCTCAAGCTGAGGACGACTGAGTGCATTACAGCACAGCATGGGATTCAGAGGCGCAAAGTCTACTGTGTGCGCACTTCAAATCGAACCGCAGTCAGCTCAAAGATATGTGAATTCTTTTCCCAAAAACCACCTGTGGAGCAGGCATGCCTAGTCCCCTGCCCCCAGGACTGTGTGGTTTCAGACTTCACCTCTTGGTCAAGTTGCAGCAAAACCTGCGGTGCTGGCCTGCAGCATCGGACTCGACATGTTCTGGCCACACCAATGTATGGGGGGGTAATCTGCCCCAACCTAACTGAGACCAGGACTTGTTCTGGACATGTTGACTGCCCGACTGGGAAGGATGAGTATCAGTACAGCCTTAAAGTTGGGGCCTGGAGTGAGTGCCGATTACCCCATCACAAAGATGCCCTATTAAGCGGAAGGACCACAGTTGACTTCAGCACTGGCTACAATGAGAACAACACAGTCACGCTGCACACACTAGCTTCTCAACAGCATTTCCACCACAACCACCACCATCATGCTCATGCACACATTAGGTACCCCATGTCATGGGAACTGGAGGTGGGATACCAGACACGACATGTACGCTGCACTAGAAGTGACGGCAAGAATGCTATGCTGAGGTAAGCAAAATACTGCTTGCGTTCATACCCAAAGACTAAGAAATCAGCTTAATGTGAATGATATCTTGACATATTTTTGACAAACATTATAAACTCTTTGTTTTGCCTTTTTCAGTTATTATGTCCAAAAAAATGTATTAATCTAATATTCTTTGTGCCCTTAAACAGACAATTATTTCTGCATAATTGTCCACCACTCTCTAACATTGGCTTGATGAAATTTTAGACAACTCTTCAATGCAAAATTTCATCAGTTGTAAGATCTTTGAAACCTTTCCTGGTGGATTAGCCACTGTACTTCAAATCTTCAGGTCCCCAGTACAGTGAAGCAGTCCTAATCTATAGTATTTCAATCACCATACTTCACAGTTGGTTCGAAGTTACGCTATTTGAAAGCTGTCTTTGTTCTGCTCCAAACACATCTACTGTAACCACTGCCAAAAAGTTATCTTGGATTTGTCTGTCCAGAGCACATCTTTGAAAGAAAAAAAAAATCCTTGTCTTCCCCTTTTCTTCACTGGCACAATAAAGTTTTGCTCTAATATGTGTTACAGACAGCGAAATATTTTCCCTTGACACATCTCCCATCTAGGTCAGATTTTTTGAAACATTTATCTGATAGTGTACACTTACAGTTTGACAAAAACAGTTTGCGTGCCTTGGTGCCTTTATAGAGACTGTTTTTTGAACAGTCTGCTCAGGGGCTGCCATTGCTTGGGCAGCCAATCCTAGACATATTGGCAGTTCTTTGAAATCAACTACACATATACATATTTCCCTTTTCTTCCTTTCCTCACTGGCATCTACAGCCTTTGTTCCCCTTATCAGACCTTCTATGTCAAGCACCTTGAATGACTTAATCATTGGCACCTAATTCGAATTTTCTGAATTTGAAGGTGTGATTAATGTTGTGGTGCACTTGATTATTATTTTTTAAATAAGACAACAGCAGTACATTATCATGCTTTTTGTTGGCACTGTATCAAAGAGGAAATGTTTCCTTGTTTAACAATAAGAAAACATCTGTAGCTGATTTATCCTGATGAAGCATGTGGGGAGTTAAAAAATACACATAAGAGCTAAACGTTGTTATCTCTCGGGCAAAAAAATGCTAATGGACACTACTGTCAATTGTTTTAAAATATGAGGGAGGCATAATCAGTGCTCACCCCCTTTCATGAGGTGTATTCAGTGAAATAAAATGCTTTGTATTGATGGTGGTTATTTATTCAATTATAACTAGATTATGCGAGGGCTGATGTTTGACCAGCATTTCAGCAAGGAAGGGAGGCATTATTGTGTTAAATGTCAAGTGTTGCCCCCCACCCCACCCATCTGCCCCCTTCCCCACTCTCTGCTGTTAGAACTAACCTTGGTATTTGGATTTGATAAGAATGGATTTTTCTGCACATACTCAACACAGCATAAACCAAGATGCACACAAATGCACACCTACACAGACTGTTTCACACACCCACACACACACACATACACACACAGGCACAAACAGCATTCTGTCTCACCTTTTTTTCATAGAGAGAGAAAATCATTGCATGTATATTACATTGATTAAATGCCACTGTACAATTTTCTTGGTGCAAAGTGTCACTATTAGCTGGCTGTTCAAATCCATTTCTGACTGCCATTCAGTGTTTCAGAGACCACATTTCACTCGTGTTGTTTCAATTAAGATTTTTTTTTTATTGTTTCACATTGTTTTTCTTTATTCATAGCAAAGCATTTTGCACTGAAGTTGCACAGCATTTAATTATCCTGGCCATTCTGTTTGTGATTCTTCTTGCTCGTCTCTTATCATTTTGTACAGTGGTTTAAAAGTTGTGTAACTTATCATGCATCTGCTTTTCACAAGTTATACTCTACAGTTCATTTGTCCCCTGGATTGAAATGAACAGTTTATTTTGCTGTGCAAGATTAGCACTTTTTTTTTTTTTTATCTACGGAGGAGTGTAGCTTTTGAAATAGATTTCCCACATGTATTCTGCCTCATTTTACTCTTCTTACAACCTAATTACAAAGTGAAAGTCTAAAAATTATGTGGTTATCTTAATAACTTGACTAATCCAGCTTCCCAAATGAAACAGCAAAAGCTGTAATTACATGAGACATCACCTGCTTTGGTTGCTATCAGCCCATTAATTGGCCACTGTATGGCTATTATGGCTAAGAATATGGCTATGCTTTCCTTCATTATCGAGATAGCTGAGTGGGTTATGACTTTATTATATAGTGTCATGAGCTTTTACTGATATAGCAACAAACGTCGATGCTTGCATCACAGGTCCTTGGTCCCATTTCACTTTTTCTTTTAGTTTTTGATTTAAATCACTTTGTTTTTTAGATTTGGTAATAAACTACATATGGTTAAGGTTAGGAATATGTCAGGGTTTGTTTTAGTTTTTCTCAGGCAAAACTTTTTTTGATGTTTTTTTTTTTCAAAGGCAATCAAGCAAATGTCAGACTGACACAGTATTCTGTATTGAACTGATATGCCAGCTACATCGTAATTGGCTGGACAGCACCAGTAATAGTAAAGGGTTTTGAGATCATGTTGACTAATGTGCTTGGTTAATATCTCTAAGAGAGGATATCTGCTCTTTGTGGCACTTGTGTAAAAAATTGACTTTATGTCTTGAGATCTGTGTTAATAGGATATATATGCTTTAAATGCGTGAGTGGAAGCAGCAAAGGTCATTTATTCATCAGCAAAACCACTTGTTTGTAGGGTCTCTAAGCTCTCTATCGACAAATCTTATTAAATCCCAAGAACACTTAACATCTATTTATATTTTGCTTTGCTTACAACTGCATTTTCAAACTCTTAAGAGGTCACAAAGGTATCATGTTATGAAATAAAGTTTCTTTGATGTGTCAGTAATGTACTTTCCTCAATCTGCAGCCTCTGTACCAAGGACAAATCCCCCCTGACCTTCCAGGCATGCGTGATCCCCAAAGACTGTCAGACATCTGAATGGTCATCGTGGAGTCCCTGCTCTAAGACCTGCCGGTCCACCGACCTTTCTCCCGGTTACCGCCTCCGGTCACGGATCATGACACAGATCCCAGTTGGTGGGGGGAAACGATGTCCTGCCCTTGAGGAAAAAGAAGCTTGCAATATCATAGGCGATTTACTTCCAAACTGCCCCAGGTAAATTTTAACAGAGATGATCTTTATTACTTTTCTAAGGTCACAATCAAATGAAAGTTCTGTTCGTGTGTAATCTCCTGATGCACGTGTTTACACACAACGTGACAAACAGTAAAACCAAATAATGATTTTTAATTTTGCTTCTTTGAGCACATTCACCGGAATAATGAAAGAGAAAGCCTAGAGGCTACAAATATTTATGATTTTATAATTGAATTAATTTGTGCATATTGTTTTTTGGCATTATTTTAATTATCTTGTGGTAGCCACACTAATCTCATGTACTGTTGGGAGATCCTGACCCAGTAGACAAGACATGATAAAAACAGGGCTTGACACAATGCCATTGTATTAGGGCATTTGAGCTACGACAGGATTTAGCTAATATAACATGCACAAACCAAAGTAGTCAATGGAGAATTACTTTCCCTGCTGGTAGATTTTGTTTTATTTGCTGAATCTACATTGAGTGCCTGAGAGCAGAGGATTTACATGATTAGGGAAAACTCATTACGGAAATTAAGCATTTGATAGATTACTACAGGCTGTTGTTCTGGTAAACTCCTCAAATATTATTGCTTTCTGCATCACTGCATTTTTCATAGATGAAACCAAACATTTGTTTAGAAGTTTTGGAATCAAAATAATCATGCCCTCCCCCCTTTCTCCTGACATACTGTGAGAGAAGCTTTTGCCAGAGACTGCTCTCACTAATTTGTCTTTTGCTTTGTGTGACTCTTTGAAAGCAACTGGTATTGCTGTGTGTATGCTGAGGCTTTATCCTTTTTAAGTACAATCATTTATCAATTTGTTTCTGAATGGATTACATCTTTGTTTTGGAAAATACACAAACACTTTTTTTCATGTAGACTTTTTGTAATAGATACCAAACAGTGGCTTCATCACTGATTCAATTTAACAGCTTTTAACTCATTAACATTGCAAATATAACATATTTGCATCTCTGTGTGCTCTACCAGGTATGTGTGGAGGACCACTGACTGGGGTGAATGTCATATCCTACCCTTACTGAGCCAACAAACCCGGAGACTGGCAAACATCAGTCTTTTGTGTGGAGGGGGCATCCAGACCAGGAAGACTTACTGTGTTCAGGTCCCGGATGTCTCAGCACCACATCACAGAAAGGAGGGTAAGGGGAAAAAAGAAACCTTTATTTCAGTTGAACATGGGCTTGATAGAAACACACGGTGACTCAAGAGATACACCATAAATAATTTCCATGGTTTATTTGTGGTTTAAATTATTCAGGTGAATGCTATAAGCAGAACATACAAACCCAATTTCGAAAATGTTGGGGCACTGTGGAAAATGTAAATAAAAAAGTCAATTAAACCACTACATGTCAGTTGCTGGGAGGGGAATGTTGTCCTCTGATAAAAGAGATGTTCAACAGACCTGGGTGTTACATGTATTTGTTATATTTTTTCATTTCATGATGCATCAAGTGTTTTCAGCTGGTGAAAAGGCTGGACAGCAGTTCAGCACCCAGAGTCTTCTACAACCAAGTGTTACGCCCCAGCCTAGGGGAACCAGGGCATACCATAAAGTGCAACTCCCCACTCCAACCACACTGAAGAAAAGCCAGCCACACAGAAGACTCAGTATGCCAAAGCAGCAGTTTATTTGGGTCAGAGGAGAGTAATGCCAAAACAACAAACTAAAATCACTACGGGTCCCTATAACCTGAACCAAAAGAAAAGGCAAACAAAAGATACAACTCTAACCTATGCTCCTAACCAAGAAAACTGGAGAAAAACTGGTGTAAAAGATGTCCACTCCCAAAGTTTACTATATACCAACTATTTACAAAACTTATGCAAAAGTGGCAGTCATCACACCAGGAGAGCAGGATGAGCTGGCTGTCAGCTGGAGCATTTAAGGCAGCTGTCCATCCAATTATCCAATCAGTGCTGCCTTCTCAGCTTGGCCAATCCACGGGCTCCACCTGTTGCACATACACACACACAGGGTGGAGAGAAACCAAGACACACTCACTCCCACTCTGCGTGGGTAGGTTAAACAAACAAACACAAATGACCCTGGGTCAAAACAAAAGCCATGCTGTTGTATTAGCTGCAATATACAGTTAAGCATTGTCTTGCTGAAATGCGCAAGACCTTCCCTGAAAAATGTGTCATCTGGATTAGAACATATGCTCTAAAACCTTTTAGCTTTGACGGTTTCTTTCCAGATGTTCAAGCTGTCAGTTTCAGAGGCAGCTGATGATGAGTCCCTATACAGTACCATCAAACAAGCAGGCTTTTTAAGCAAGTGCTGATAGAAAGCAGGATGGTCCCTTTCCTATTTAGTCCAGAGGACATATTTTTCAAAAAGCATTTCAAATTTTGATTTGTCTGACCACAGAAGAGTTTTCCATTTTGACTTGGTCCATTTTAAATGAGCTTTGGCCCAGAAAATAAAAGTTTTAAATCAAACAGGATATGTAAACATAACATATATACTGACTGTACATGCCAATACTTCTTCATGTTGAACGGATTTTATTCAATAAAAATATAAAATCATATTTTATAATTTTTAAAATCCAATGAAATACATTTCTGGTCAACATTGGATCGGTATCTATTGCAGTGTAGTATCAGCATATACGGAATTTGTAGTGGGTGAGTTGTGTGCTTACTGCATGCCCTTCTAATTGTTTTTTTTAAAATTTCGTTTCATAAATGTGCTACATTGCGGTAACAAATATGTGTTCTAAGTGCAACAAGACAGTGTCATCAGCGTAATGAAAGAATCTTTCAGCAAGCGAGAGGATATAGCTACGGTTTGAAACAACAAGGAGTTGCTGCTCTACCTGTCAAATGACTAATGTTACCTCGAAAAATGCAATGTTTTTCAAGACCTGCAAGCATCAGGCCTTTTTGGTCAGTTATTATAGTTTTATGTCTCATTTTAGTATGAAATGCTTACTTATTATTAATGAGACAGAAAAAATAAAACAGCAGTTAAACGTGTAAAGCAAATAGAGATGCTGAAGAATTTAACGTTTAACAGGTGGTATGTCTCTCTAGTGTCCCATATCTCCAAATTGCTGCTTTTGTTTAATTTTAAAAAAAAATCAGAATTTCTGCTGTATTATTTTCAATGAAAAGAGGCTGTTCATATAAAAAATACAAACAGAACAGTTTTTGACTGACATTCCTACTTCACAAACTGCTGTTTAAGACTAGGCGAAACATTTCACTTCAACAAGCACACTACTGTGTCTTTGGCCATAGACTGAAAATCTATTTTTAGTCAGGCTATGCCCAGCTAAGGCTAAAATAAACATTACTATCCTTATTTTACTCAGTACAGAACACCACACTGTGTATTACAGAGGTTGTCTGGTGTAGAATGGTGTAAACGGGCAAGACAATTTATCCAAAGTTTCTTTGAAGAATTACTGAGGTGAATAAGAATCAAACTATAAAGTGCTTAAAAAAAGATAATTATAACAAACAGAAAACATGAATATCATTATACGTTATCTTTATAAAAATGTCCTTAGGGTATGCACAATATTTGTAAACAAAAAACTATGGCAATGGCTGATACATTGTGATACTGCTGGAAGAAGAAGACTCATGTACAACATCAAAATACGACTATGAATAAGATATAATGTCATTCCACTGGGATGAGTAAATATGAATTATCATAAAAACTTAGAAGTTAAAAGAACAGGACAGGATTACTTAGAAATGTCAAAAAAATCTAAAAACTACACTAAAATTTACAACAACAAAAAAAAACGCCTTATGATATATAAATCTTTAGCAGTCATGTAAAAGAAGACACTAATGAGGTAAGCCAGATTTCCTCAAGCATGTCATTCAAAAACTGAGGACCCCCACAGCTACACTTCGCCTTTGTGAGGTGGGAGCAGTTAACAAATTCCTGCCCGAGGATCTAAGGCTGTGCACCAGTTAGTACAGGAACAGCAGTTCCAGTTGGCCAAGGCCAAGCTAGACTTTAAAAGTGATAAGTAAAATCTTAGAGTCTATAGAGTCATTAAGACTCGTGTAATATATTCAGTTTTCTTGGTTCTTGTAAGAAGTCTGGATGCTGCATGTTGCACAATCTAAAGTCTTTGTATTGATTTTCTGATTGAATAAAAAAAAAACAAAAAACACTGCAATAATCTCACCAAGAGGAAATAAAAGCATGAATGACTGAATGTCTGAGTGTCACTACAACTCAGTGTTGATCATATTCTTGTGATGTTTACATGTTTCTTGAAGATGATATTAGAGTTAAATGACACACCCAGTGGTCTGACAACTAATTTCACTTGAACGGTTTAATGATTTGACGCGTCGATGCCTGATTGACGGAATCACTATTTATCTTGTCTGAACCAATGATGACAACTTGTTTTTAATCTGAGATTAAAAAATAATGCACACATTCATTTCTTAATATCAGACAGTTTGTGTGGCATCAAAATAGCTGTCGAATGAAATATTATTTCTCTGTGTAATGTGGCAAAGAGATACCAAATATATTTATGTACAACAGGCTATGGTCATTACCAACTAGCTGTGCACATGAGTTCACTTTTTTCTTTTCTTTTCTTTTCTTTTCTTTTCTCACAGTGTAGAATAGAATAGCCTTTATTGTCATTATACAGCTGTACAATGAAATTGCAGGGCCACTCCCATTCGGTGCATAGGCTAAATTACAGAGTAAAGTAAAAGGTTACAAGATATTTACATTAAAATAGTGGTGGTAATATGAGTATATACATATGGATTGATATTCAGATATTGCACGTTACAGAAGTGATAGATATTGTCCGGTGTAGATAATGCTGCAGTTAGTGTGTGTGAGAGTTCAGGGTGGTTATTGCTGTGGGAAAGAAGCTGTTCTTGAGTGTAGTGTAATGTAGTAACACTGTAGTTACAGTACTTCGCACTAGAGTAGACTAAAAGTATGACCTTTTTCTCCTCATCATATTACTGTGAAAACGAATTCATTATAGTGGATTCACAGTAAGTTAAACTGCATTATGTTTGGTAAAATTTATATTTTCAGGAAACGAGTAAAACAGCTTGAGACCTAAAAGTGTGATTGACCTCAGGGAAGTGTGTTTTCACAGTTTTCAAATGTGGCATATGAGCTGAAGTATCAAATGAGAAATATTACTTTCATTTAAATGTTGAGTAGACCTTATCGTCCCTCCACTGTGAACCATAGCTGCAATATCAGAAAATGTACAGATATTAAACCCTATAATAAAATGTAGACAGAGGCATACATTTCTGAAGTTAGTCAAAGTACAGACTGGAAGAAAATAAGGAAATTACTGCAATTATTTAAAATAGGAACATCTAATGATTTAGTTTGTACATTTAATGCATCTTGTTTATTGCCTTTTACTCAGAGGGATAATCTAGAGCGTAGTTTTTAAATATGACCAAAAAAAACCAGATAATGTAGTCAGATTCATATTATTTTTGTTCAGACAGTTTTAAACACAAAGCAAAACAATTTGTTGTTCAGACTTTAACTTTAGGCAACAGTTGGTACTATTTGTTTGAAGACTCTTTTTTTTTTGTCACATGAAAAGCAAAACAAGATGTTGGAGGAAAATAGATTTCTTACATACAGTAATGCATCAGAGCAGCATAATATTGAAACATCACTATTTAACTGTCAACTTGTACATATTTATTCTGAAAATATATACATGAAATTGCAGCCTAAAGATGTGCCCAAATAAAGAAAATCCAGGTTAGACTCATTTGGTTTGAATCTACCAGTTTGCTAATAACAGCATCCTTATCAGCTGAAACCCACCGGCTTCCGATAACAACAGGGTTACTGACTCAGTTGTCGAAGGGCGGAAAAGAAATAAATCATGGTAACTCCCATCTCCCACAGTGAAGAAAGAGGAAAAAAATGGCTTTACATTTTTGCCGAGAGATATACTGCCAAATAATGCTAGACAGCATTGATGATTATTTATTTGTTGGTTAAACCGATTTAAATTTGATCTCTAATGCAATGCCCCCGGGGGTCTCCCCTGAACCTAATCAGCTTAGCTGGCTTGGATTCCTTTATTATTGCAGAACATTTTTATTTGAGGCTTACAAGAGCAAGTTCTTGCCTGTGTGTTTTCATTGTTCTACATTTGGCACATTGCCACGTTTAACTTGATGGGGAAAAAAAATTATTAACAAAGGAAGAAAAATCGTTATCAACATTTTATAAACATCAGCCTAACCCCCCGAAGTCTGTCAGAACATGTGTCTCAGCAAACACCAGCACACACAATATGGTAAATTGTGGCAGCAGGAGGACACAGACTGTTACTGAATATTTATGAACAAAAAAACCAATACTTTCTAATTAACAAAATTAAAGTTCTAGGCTTATAAATCACTTTAAGAAAAGACTAACATGCATACTAAGTATTTAATTTATCTTTTTAATTAAACACAGTGGGTAGTTTTTAATGACTGCCAACTGTAAGATTCTCTTTTGTAAATCACATCTTTCCCTCTCTTTCAAATGTAACAGTTTATAAAATAATAACAAATTGAGTTTGCCTCCATCCGTATTTTCTTGCAGTGCTGACCTGAGTTTTGTGGTGGAGGCATTGCTGGACGAAGGCATTGTTCACAGAAATGCTTGAAGATCAGACGTGTATTTGTGAATATGTTAGCTCAATATAGAGTATGAATGAAAGCAGCTCTTTGAACCACTGGATGTGAGAGACATCAATACTTGAAGTGCAATGTTTACCTTGATATGACTTGCATAGTTCTAGATGATAAACAGATGTGGCTGCAAGGCATATGGAGAATATAGAGAGCTCAATCAGGTAATGTGTAATACATTTTGCTTTTATTGGATGCCTACAACTGTAACACAATTGGCAAACATGAAAACACAATTTAGGGCGCAAAGCAGAGAGATCTGTACTGCACTTTATCAGTGTGTTTAGGCAAGCATCTCATTTTACAAAGGAGATCAAATACCATGTAAATTACTTTTGGTAAAAAGACAAAATGCACAGTGGACATTTAGTGAATATCTCTATGGGCTCTCATTTAAATGGAAATTTCCCTCTCAGTAATGTGCGGAGGTGCATCAAAATGGAATATTAGATTGAATAAATCCCCGTGTTGTGGACAGGCAAAAAAAAAAAAAGCCCTCTTACTCGAGAGAGACTAATGTCAGAGCCCATTACAGGTGGCTGAGCTGACTGTGATCTTCAAATAATGTCAGCCATGCTTAGCAGTGAATTGGTTGTGCCGTGTCTTGACTTAATATCTCCCTGTTGAGCTGCTGTTTATTCCCTTAGCTGGCACTGCCCTCCCGGCCGAGTCTCGTGGCAAAATGTGTAAAAGCTGCATTGTTCCACAGCACAAAACATCATAGCTTTTACAACAAAGGCTCTAAAATTCTGACATTCATATGTTGTGTGTGTGTGTGTGTGTGTGTGTGTGTGTGTGTGTGTGTGTGTGTTCTTGTTTTTCCTTTTGGCAGTTTAGCTGGTTTCTCACAGGGCCTACCCTCATTAGACTGAGGGTTGATTTTGTGTGCAGCAGTGACTTTTCAACTGTTTTTTTCAGA